>WEDG01002576.1:0-150252 GCA_017591395.1 Schistocephalus solidus | reverse complement strand
TGGCTCCTTCTTAATGTGGCCTTTATGGCACTCCCACTCCTATGGGATCCGAGGCCAGGTGTGGCGCGCCCAGGGGCGGCTCCGGCGCGCACAGCCACCTGCGCCCTCTCCAGCGCGGTCTTCTGCTGACTCTGTCTTTATATACCGGGCTCGGGTGGGGAGGAGGAAGAGAGAGTGTGGCCCAGCTGCAGCGCAAGTCTACTATCACGTTAAACTAAATCACGCGCAAGTCACCGTCCCTTCTCCACTTTCCCATGGAGCATACGGTGGACATCGTCGGACTACGACGGTCAAACTATCGTGTGTGAGTGCCCCCTAAACGGGCCACGTGGTAGATGCGTTGGACCAACACGGCAGCCAAATTAGGGCACGGCAGGCGTTATTGGGGTTGCGCTGCCATAACAAATGCCGAACATGGAGGTGTGGTGGCACACCTAGGGGCGGCTAGGGCTTAGGGGACTCAGCCGCGCAAGCCACCTGTGTCCTCTCCCGCCTCCGGTCTTCTTGACTCTGTCTTGACACCGGGCTCAGGTGGGGGAGAAGGAGAGAGTGCGGTAGATGCAGCGCAAGTCTACTATTACGTTAAATTAAATCACGCTCAAGTCACCGTCCCTGCTCCACTTTCCCATGGAGCATACGGTGGACATCGTCGGACTACGACGGTTGAACTATCGTGTGTAAGTGCCCCCTAAACGGGCCACGTGGTAGATGCGTTGGACCAACACGGGAGCCAAATTAGGGCACGGTAGGCATAATTCGGGTTGCGCTCCCATAAAAAATGCCGAACATGGAGGTGTGGTGGCACGCCTAGGGGCGGCTAGGGCGTAGGGGACTCAGCCGCGCCAGCCACCTGTGTCCTCTCCCGCCTCCGTTCTTCTTGACTCTGTCTTGACACCGGGGCTCAGGTGGGGGAGAAGGAGAGAGTGCGGTAGATGCAGCGCAAGTCTACTATCACGTTAAACTAAATCACGCGCAATTCACCGTCCCTGCTCCACTTTCCCATAGAGCATACGGTGGACATCGTCTGACTACGACGGTCAAACTATCGTGTGTGGGTGCCCCCTAAACGGGCCACGTGGTAGATGCATTGGACCAACACGAGAGCCAAACTAGGACACGGCAGGCGTTATTCGGGTTGCGCTGCCATAACAAATGCCGAACATGGAGGTGTGGTGGCACACCTAGGGGCGGCTAGGGCGTAGGGGACTCAGCCGCGCCAGCCACCTGTGTCCTCTCCCGCCTCCGGTCTTCTTGACTCTGTCTTGACACCGGGCTCAGGTGGGGGAGGAGGAGAGAGTGCGGTAGATGCAGCGCAAGACTAATATCACTTTAAACTAAATCACGCGCAAGTCACCGTCCCTGCTCCTTTTTCCCGTGGAGCATACGGTGGATATCGTCTGACTACGACGGTCCAACTGTCATGTAATGCGAATATTACTTTATTCTGAAAAATTGGTAAGCAAATAGTGAATCGAGATCTTTGTTTTGAAAAGCACTCTAATAAATTATTTCTCCTAACAATCAGCTGAGTTTCTAGGCCTCATAACTGTGTCTCAACTTTTTTCAGCGAAATACGACTAATTGGTGCGCACTCTTCGCGTATATCAGTAAATTTGAAACCACACATTCAAATGACTTATCGCTTCCTTTTGGAACATTTACTTTATACAGGTCTGAATTCTCGTTACAGCTGCTTGCTTGCATGGCTGGGAAGCTATTTGGGAGATAGAATACAAACGATATATCTGTAACTTTAGTCCCTTATTTCCATGGACTAACATAGCCTAACGTTACTGAAGCTAGAGTTTGAGTTAGAGGCCTGAAATGTTATAAAGTTCCCGTTTCTCTATTAAAATAATTAATTAGATATAACAGTAGGTAGGTATACTCAATGATGCCGGACCCGGTACTTTTTCTGAATAGATGTTAGCATAGCAAGTGCATCGTATAAATACTGTAATGACTTGTGCAAGATGAACCCGATCTTAATGCTGTACTTAGTTAAGGGTCAGAGCATGAATCAAAAACGGATACGTTGTTGTCAAGCTCTTAAGAGCTCCAAAGGTTGCCTGTTCTGTCGAGATCTTTTAAAATGTGTATGAATATTTTGTATTCTGTTCCTGGCTAAACTATGTCAACTTCAGCAATTACTCGTTCAACAATGAGAAATATGTTCTCGTAAATGGTATTTAATCCAATTTTAGTGCAGTCATGCAGACGTCCGTTGAATCCTATATAATAACTAGTAAGTTGGAAATAAAATTATGGAACACAATGTCTATTAAAATGGTTTCTACGATTGTTCAGCTTTTATCATCTTTAAGTTATTTATTCTGTTACAAGCAATTGATATTCAGCACATAATGACGATATCGGCTACTGGGGTTTGAAAGTAAACAGTTGCAGCTAGAGAGGAACACTTCTTTCAGAAATAAATTTTAACTATTTATGCCTAATTTTGTTTCTCCGACCTAAGATAGACAAACTTTAAATGTATACATTGGCGTCAAAAAACCTTATCACCACGTCACAGGCGCATTCCAGTTAAAAGTCATTTTCGGCCAGATGGATCCCAAGAGAAACAAAGGTATTTACGCATCTAAAACTTTGGGCCTGATTTTCGGGTAACAAAATTTCAGCAACCTAGGATTTTCGTGTAAAAATTCCGGATGCTATCTGTGCCTCTCTCTTTAAATCAATGATGTTTTCAGATCAAACTAATTGAAAACTGTTGTAAGCTAACAAGGAAGAACATTTTGATAATTGCAGTCCACACTTAGTTAAGTTAACTGGAGAAAAAAGCATTATAAAATATACTATAGGGTTTTTGCGTTATGTTTCTGGGCCTGCAATCAAAATATGCAACATTTAGTTGCACATTGTTTAAAACGAGCAAAGTATATAAAGGATAACTGAGCGAACGTAGGTTTCGTAAAGCATTACTCACAGAATAATTCATATGACGAGGATATAGGCAACTTTTGGGTCAAACATTGTTGGCGGTAACAGAGTTAACATCAAAAACTGTTCGGTGCCATATAAAATGAGCAGGCGAGTGCAGACGGTCACCACAAGCAACAGTTAACTCTGTAAAAGTGGACTTAGAATGCTGTAATATTTGGAGGACCATATAACATCGACTGCTTAACAACAATGGAATTTGAGTCGAAAAAGTTGATGGATATTTGAAATTTATCAAACAGTATTTTTTCTACTTCCTGTTGGGAACGAAGTTAGCTGACGACATCCTGGAGCTATGCTTAACCTAGACTTCTGAGCCATCTCTTCTCCTTTTTAGATGCCTTTCTACATGATCTTTTAATGCTCTCTTCAAGGCTCATCAGATGACTAGTTGACAGAACAAGTTCAGTCCGAAGGTGACTTTTCGAAGTCGTAATGTCTGTTCAAGTAGAAAATAGGACTACTCGAGTGCTGAAACCGTTTTTTAACCTTTCAAACTCGTACAGTGGTCCACCAAAAGAGATAAAGGCAGCAACAAAATAAATGGCAGTTTTGGTACCTGTAAATGTCCAATTGCCCCAGCGTGGAAGTGGACAGACTGATAGACTGACTGACCGTCTCCCACCTTAGGCCCGAGCTATTAATACTTCAGGAGCTGCTTTACTTCAACAGATGAACGATGATCTTCATGGCCGACAAATTACATGTGTGACCCGTAGGGCAAGTCTAAGCAGGCACTTGTGATAATTCGGTAAGAATTATTTTACATTTTAACCAAATGGTATGTTTTGTGAATCTTACCGGTTATTGAGTTCTGAAATAGCGAGGCTATTCTGTTTTCTGACCTACTATGCACATTTTGGGAAGGACGAAATTGCAGTCGAATTTACTAAAAATATTGCCTCTTTAAACAACTCAGTCATCTGGCCTTTTTCAGAATAAATGCTACGAAAAATGAATCATTTCAAGTGGCTTGCTGACGTGAGTGTCGTCAAGTAACTGGCTGATTCATAATTTTCAGTTGTCAAATGTTTGTGGGCGACTAATGGGTAAAACAACGCTAGTAGTTATTTGTCTGTGCTGCTCTACATAACGCCGTTGGGAGCCGGATATGTCCACTCATTGGCTGCTTGACTTACCGACTCGTATGTTTCTTTCTGTGGTTGCCTAATCAATCGCGGCCGAACCTCTTATGCCATTGTAAGTGATTATTCAGTATTGCTTATGGTGGATGGCATGAAATCAACTAAAACTGACAGTGCCTATGCATTGGAAATGGAGCTCCTTAGAATCACCGGTGATGATTGCACCCATATGAAAAAAGGTAAATATAAATATCAGTTTTAAATTTATATTCTTTTAGTTAACATACAGTTTTTCAAAATGTTTTCATGAGACACGACACATTTTAATCCTTGTGCAGTTTAGTTTGTCCTCGTTTCGTGAACCACATTGCCATTTTTGCAAAAATAAAACGTATCCTTTTGACTATTCACATAGGCCAATACTAATATTACTTAGTTTTGGAAGGGTACTCCACGGCTCGAAAGATGCTGAAATAAAGGGCTTTCGCAAATGGGCAATGGACAGCTTTTGGTTAACTATACATTCTCACGTAATAAAGTTGTCAATTGCATTACTACAAAGCCTAGACACGAGTTTGTACCTTGGTGTTTAAAATCATATTCGCTTCTTTCTTTTTATTAATGCATCAATAGCTATCAGCGGATGGTTCTCCATGTATAAGCATTTATCTTGAGGATACAATTATTTACCTGATCCACAATCTCCACTGAGGCATCTTTGCTGCCCTTGTTACTAGGAATAAACGTGTTCTATTATGGCTGCTTAAGCAAATGTATGCTACTTCTTGTCAGCGGACCTCTACTTGATACCATCCTTGCTCCTTGTTTGAATGAAGAGGCAGACCACCTTCGAGAAAGCAACTAAGTAAAAATGAAAATATTCTTTCTTTTAACTTCCACAGAAACCAGAAGCTGCACTGAATAACGTCCCAGCTCCATAAGGTGCTACTGCTTTATAAAGTGGGCTTAGCCCAGTAGACAATGTTAGTCCGGTTTTTGGATCAACAGAGAACGATGATTTCCATGAATCAGAGGAGAAAATGAAGATAGAGTAGCTAGGGATTCAAATGCCTGTCCCGGCGGTCGCAAATATATTTCAGTAACCGTTTCTTAAACTGCAGTGAGATTCTGTTAATCATGGCGTTCGGCGTGAGAAGGCACATGTTATGCGAAACTAATAGCTTCTGTTACCATGGGATCGTATCAGGGCCAGTTTACTTTGCTATATTTTGCTAATGCTATAAACGGAACGATTGGTAAGAGCCCAGATAAGAGAATAGGCCGCACAAGCGGCAGGAAGTATGCCCGTCGAACATCGAAAATGATAATTTGCGTATTATTATGTATGTTAATATTTGTTACATATTTTATACTCTCTTCCAAGAAGATTCCTTGGTGCTGGAGGAAAGTTTTCAAAAATATGCGAAATATCTACTTTTTGCCGCTTTCAAGTACAACTGCACTAAATTGGAGCCTCTCACATGCCTGGTTTACTTTTGTTCACATAGAATTTGTTTTTAAAGATTTTGCAGCAGATTAATAGACTGATGGAGCTGACAGTTGAGTTTTATATAAAATTTACACTGTTATTTTTATTTTTTCTGTTAATCCTTGATATAAGGAGCTTATTATTCACTTAATTACTCAAAAACATCTCATTTTCTTTCGTCACAAACAGGTTTTTCATAGCTCGAAATTAGATATATATAGCAATATAGCGATTTCGTTGTTAGTCTAGGTCTCTAATTATCTGTTACCGTGGCCATTAACTCCTTGTTGGGCACTATTATTTACTGTCAAAGTAAGCGTCCTAGGAGTCTTCTGTTGTTACTGCTTCCACGTATATAATTTTCCCTGGGCTGTTTTAAAGATTATTTCAGCACAATTACCTTGCTTTTAATACACAGTTGACAAGGATTGTTGAACTACGAAAATATGAGAAGATCATAAAAACTTGTGCTTTGTTTTATCTTTTTAAAAACAGAATTAATGAAATACGAGTTTCGGACTTCAGTGGTTTACCTTATTAAAAATCTATATGGTATCTCCCGTAAACCAAAGCAATGCATAATCAATAATGTAACATACCAGCTATTATATAAACTAACGTGAACACAGATTAATGATCTCCTTTCTTTTTGAAATGGGTATAAAAAATTTCAGCATTTTAAATACAATACATATGACTATATAGTGGCGGCACATGTTGAACAGTTTCTGGTTGTAAAAATTCTTCCTAAATTTCCATCTTTCCCCTGTTCAAAATAATCATTCTCCGAAAGAAGGCATGAAGACTTCATAGTCATTTTGGCCATTTCAAATCTTCACTAAATTACCGTATTTTGGAAATCTGTATACAATTCACTTTATCCATGCTCTCGTGAATCAGACCATCGTAGGAAATGGATTCCCTTCGTCCCAGTCTGGCATAACCATTACCCGCATCCAGATCTAGGCGCGATTCACTCTGATGTGAGTTTTTGGCAGTTTGGTCTGAGCTGCCCTCCTGTAGCTCAAAGTTCACGGGCACGTCGCTATCTAGAAAGCAGATGCTGGATTCCGGTTCCATCCAACTGATGGTAGGTTGTTTTTTTGTTGACACTTGGACGCCCACGTTCTTCGGTTCTTGAGGCGTCAGCCGATTTGCATCGTGCACTTCATTGTTGTTTTCGATCCTAGCTGACAGCTCGTTGGAGTTGCCTGCTTCCTTGATGCTATGCCTGAAACCTTTAAAGGAGCTGCATTCTGGTTGATCGATGAACATTACTTGGGATCTTTCAAGTTTAGCAGAAAGTGGTAAGAGTCTAATAGATTCCTTCTTTCTTTTTTGTGTTGTCGAATCCGTTGAAAGGTTCTTTTGAAAAGAAGCTGCAAAGACAAAATACGAGAACTGATAAATTATTTCATCACGCTCAAACTTGTACATTTCTTTTTAGCCAGTTCATAACTAAAAATATTTAATTTAAAAAAGAAAAATCAGAAAATAAAAACGAATTTGTTAGCTCTTTCTGACATATTTTACCATAAATCATCTTTCAATGAGCTTCATTTTGGAAAGGATAGGCATTTTAACAGGGAGCTAGATAGGTGTATATCATTGCCGCAAAACGCCTAACTGCTTTAGTCATAGGATTGTGCTCTGTCAATTGCATTTTCATGCAGCTTACACGGCTGGTACCCACTGATTAAGGAAAGCAAACTACTTCTGCAATTGCCTGTTAAATAATAAGCAATAATTTTTAACATGCTGGTTGAGGCATATCGTGCAATTCATGTTATTTACGATGAAAAATGTTAGCTGCTTGTTTACTTTTAGAGGCTGCTACCGTTAAACTGCGGTTATCCCAAGCAGCAACGTTAGTCTAGTTAACTGGACATAGTTATGGTTTTTTAAGTTTTAATTCAGCTTCGAGGGGTAAAACGTGTCCACTATTTGTCTGGCACTATCGGACTGAAGGATTATACTATAAGGTGATAAAAATTAGAAAATCTGATTGTTTCATATCAAGGTGCAGTACAGTGGTTGGCTTCTATTGTACTACAGAAGTGTATGAACTATTTAATTCCCAGCGCATAGTTGTGCAGGCTATTAAAGCTCAGCCATCTTATATGTAGGAGTATTAACCTCAACTTTCTGCCACATTTGAATTCATTTTTTTATTAAAAAATTCATAAACTGCTAGTTAATACTGGTGTAAGGCATTGAACTTATATGAATGCAGACTAGCTTTGCTACGCCTTGTAAATTGTCTGTGCTTAAACCGGTCAGTGAATTGTTTACTAGTAGCTTGCCAGAATGATTAGGCCTTCAAAAGTACTCTGCAACTCCCGTCAGACACAGACCTCCACTTGAATAGATAAAAAAACATGATTCTTTTCACAATTGAAAATATTTCACTCGCTTCATCTTATTTGTGTCTTAATGATTCATTACCAGCTTCAAAGGCATCAATGCGTTTCCTGCAATGCTTGTGCAAAAAGCAGTTAACAGAAGAGTGTGTAATTTTGCGCAGCTGTATACCTACTCGCGAAACTACCCAATCCTGTCTGTTTTATGGTAACAATGGCCAGAATGATGATAACGAAATTGATTGCGAAGGACACTGTGTTTAGTGATTAACTTATTGTGTCAGAATCGGAGGATTCCTATATTGCAGAAGTTTGAGCGTAGTCTGCTTGAAACGAATTTAAGCTCTCAGCAACAAGTTCCGGTTTTACCGATCATGTGCTTAAAACGTTGACTTTATTCGCAAATTGCACTCGCTGCACTGTGATCCGATTCCTCCAACGTCACCCGTTTTTTTCACAACTGTGTTACATGAATTTTATAAACCTGTTGAAACACATATACCTTTAGCCTTTTTCAATTGGTGTATGCATTCTAGGGAACGATCACTTGCGACATGAATCAGCCTAACAAAACTATCCTGGTTCGTTCATTAAAATATACTAACAAAACCAGCCTTACAGTGCTTCTTTGGTAGTCGGCAAAGCGCGCTGAAGTGAGGATCCAAGCCACTGTTCTTAAGGGGTCTCTAAAAGTATGCAAAGACAAGTCAATAACGAGCGGATGAGGCCTGCAATTTCTTAACTTGATTTAAATGATGAATATTTAGTTTTTATTAATATTGAGGGTGCTCGATAAATTTCATTACGCAAGTCTACGTTTACATAGTGAGTTTCCTGCTGTCATGTTTGAGGAAAAAATACTGATAGCATACCTATGTTATGATAGAAAACGCCTTCCATAAAGCCATAATCTTCCCCATCGCTTTTTATACCGTTGAAATGAATATACATGGAACAAGGATAATGTGCTTTCTGCCATTATTAAAAGCATATTTAACACAGCTAATGACCTCTAACCATGCAATTGTCCATCAATATGGGTTGAAATACCAACGGGAGAATCCTATCACATCTATCGGGCAATCATAAAGCGATATGATTTGAAGAAATTGCTTTTGACCTGTATTACTCTCTATTTATTTATATTATACATTTAGATTACTCTCGATTGGAGTCTTATGCGTAACGGAACACAAGTGGGATTCAACCTCTAAAAGCTGTTAGCTTGCAATAAAATATAACTCGAGCAGAATAATAGTTGTTACCACAAACTCAAATTTTTAATGGCCCGACCCGCTTCATAATATCAGATAGACTGTGGGGAAGTTAAAAATCTTTATCTAGATGTCTTCCTATCTCAGGGGCTTCGGGGTTTAAATTGAACATGCAGGTTGTATGCAAAAATCAACCCCTGAGGAAAAGGCAAGAAAAATTAAACAAAGATTACCTAAGGCAGAATCTATGGCCCTCAGATTGAGGATGCGTTGTGAATATGAGGCATTTATGATTTAATTCCAGCTCATAGGAGACGCAATTGGGCTTCGCTGGATTTCTTTTTACCACTTAACCAATCCCGCTGGTATTTCAATAAATCAAATGAACCTGCCCTTGACAGATAACTTCCTTTAACAATGAAAAAATGACGTAGCGCTGTCTTACACATTGAAACCATCAGGTTTATATGTTAAGAACAAAGTATTAAGCATAAGAATTCTTTGAAGTTTGAGAGTTTTGTCTTTCATCAGGATATGACTACTTTAATAGTTACTTCCCACGGCATAAGCGTGTGTAAGGGCCATTCTAGCAAATAAGGCTCAATATATGACTCTCAGCAACCGTCAAAAGTGACAAGTGGGATAGTTTAATGTATTTTTTATTAGACTGAAAGTCATTGAAATGTTCGACAGAAGTAAAAGTCAACTCTTTTAATTGAGTGAAAGAATATTGTAGGAATACGCCGATATCTTGCTACAGTACTGGAGTTTACCTGCCCCTTCAGGTTGTTCTTGACAGTTTTTTTACCTTGAAGAGTCCCATGTTTTGGACTGTGGCTAAATGTTATGTAATGCAAGCATATTTCACGTACCATAGTTATAGTCATTAACGAAGAAGGAAAAAAAATCAAGATTGCTGAAAGTTGCACTTTGGATGTTGTAACTATATCTATCAATAATGATGTTTTTGAACAGCAGAGCCTGTCGCCGGAAAGGTTAATATTTTTAACCATGCTTTCGATGAATAACCGAAGAAAAATACCAGGGAAAGAATGCTTGTTAATATTTGTAGAACTCCCTGTTTATAGGATTTCAACTTCACTAATAATCACGTCGGCCCGAAATTGACCACTCATAATCTCTTTAAACCATCATTTTGTTTCGGGTAGTACCTAAACAGGGCCGAAATATTTATTATTTATCAAGACCCCATTGCGCAGATTTAATTTGCTATTTAAAAAATAAAGCATTCATCTTTTTCAAATTGCAATAACTAACTGGGCAAGATTTGCTTTTAGGGAGGACTGAAATAGTTCCGGTTGTAGGCGAAGCGTCCATATTGTTTGGACAGTTCTTCCCGGGGGAATACGAAATAGATGAAGGGCCAGAGACAAATGAGGAACTCTTGGCTCTCCGAGCAGAGGGCTTTGAATTGGCTTCGGTCTCGCCTCCTCTGTGATGTTGATAAAGAACCGCTAGTCTACTTGACTTAGAGCCTTGAAAAACACATATGGTTTAGAGATAAGCAAGAGTGAGGGAGTGCCTTAAAAAATTTGTCGCTCTACTCATGCTTCCCAGAATTAACGAAATATAAATAAAAAATTTCGAAAGCAATTCAATCAGGAATTTAACACAACAAACCGTAAAAACATGCTTTTTGGAAAATGTTTGCTTTAAGTTAAATTGATAAAAAAGTCGAGTCAATTAAAATTATTATACACTGATTTTTAGCTTGAGACTAATATCGGTCCAAACAAAACACCAAACAAAAAACCATTTAATTTCATTTGACGGCGATAATGAACAAAATTGATATGAACTTTTGATTATGTTATACTAATCACTCATTTAGCTAAAACACCTACATGCACTATCCACAGGCAGGTAAAATCACATTATATGAATCAAATTCCTTTGCAACTCTTAAATACTTTAAGAACTCCATTTGTTTATAACTTTCTCTGTCATCTGCGGAAAAATAACGTTACTTTTTAAGAGTAAATAAAAGCCTAACCTGATTTACGTATCATTGACACAGAAACAAAATTATGGATCGCATTAAGTTCTTTAAATTTATAAATTTAAGTAGCCATTTCTGAATGTTCTCTTATTTCCCACTTAAAATCGTGTTAAACATTTCTTACTCAATATGATTTACGAAGAGGCTATACGTCAGCAATAAAAATGTGGACTGGAGTTTTAAAATTTATTTTAAGTAGACCATTACCGCAATTCTCTCTTTTGCTCTGGTCATGCACTAACTATTCCACCTTCACTTAAAAATGGGATTTGTTTTAACAATTGTTTGTCTATTTGTTTAGATAGCTCTCAAGAACCATAAGAGGCGACTAAGGTTAGTAACCTAAACAACGCATTCAATAAGAACCTCGTTTCCTCTCATAAAAGCCATTTAAAACTTAAATCTTGAAGCTGGGCTTGAAATGCAGATTTCATTATACTCTGGAGTATACAGTGCTTTGGGAAAGCTCTGAACGATTTTTCCATTAGTGACAGTACAAACCAGGTAAAAATAGATAAAATTACTTCCAATGAATGCTATGAAAGAACGATAAGAGTCCAGGTAAGCAATATAATTAAACGAACTGGGGTAAAAAAACATATGAAATGTCATTTTTACATTGTTAGCATGGCGCTCTTACTAGAACGTTCACTTTTATGATAGGGTTTACATAATAATGTGCCATTATGGTCAAGCTGCAAGGCAAGAAGGTATATTTCTCGACAACCTTTATGCTGGCGAAAAGGGTTTGCAGTACAGAGCATTTTTCTTTAAACACGTTTTAGGCATAAAGTTACAAATTTTTAGTAACGCCATCGACTTAGCTATCTGCGTCAAATGTATTTCCTCTGAAATGTAAATTGAAGTTAACCTTTTCTACTTAACGCTTGCAATGTTAACTTTATAGTTATTTCTTGCTTGCGATTTGTTTTCTTGTATAAAGAGAGTGACACTTTTGCGACCACCATTTGTGCGGTTAGAAAGAGTTTATGGGAGCAGCAATTATTTTCTGCATTCTCACCCTGGACAAAAGTTAGCTAACTTTGTGGATACAAAATTGGCACTGTAATATTGGACACGATAGAAAATTGCTTTTATTTACATTTTTGCTTTCAAATTTATTTAAATACCTAGAAAAAGGATTCACTGATAAAAAGGTTACGTAAAAAGCGTCAATCTATAACGCTCCTTTAGACTGCTGCCCGCTCACCAATGCCTCAAACGAGGAAAAAGTAGCTAACAAAAGATGCACGGTGAACCACCACATGAACTACGGTAATTACACTGATTTCCGGCCGATCTTTGTTACGAATGCCTTATATGTCACCTTTAATAGGACCTGTGATTAGGAACTTCCCACCTAAATTATAAAAGTGGTCCTACGCATAATTTCAGGAATGGTAAACATTCCCGTTTTCTAAACCTAACCTAAGCCGTTATCGTAGCCTTAATTTTTAATTTAACATTACATAAACCGTAACTCTTTAGTTCGCAGGACATCCTTCCTTTATCCTAAAGTTGCCCTATTTCCCCTTAACACTAAACTTTAACCTAATTTTACACCAAATCCTAATTCCAACCTTAGCCATAAACCCAAGCCTATGTTTCCCGTAGCTTGGCGCACCAGCATTTCGGGCTGTTCCCATTCTCAAGTCATTCTTAGCTCAAATTTTATAACCCACATTAAAAGCCACTTGCAGGTCAATTTGTCTGAGTTATATCATCTCTAAATACTGGGCTAAAATCAAGTTAAATGGAAAAATCAATTTTTAATAGATAAATAATTATATCTTTTAACTATCAAGACCTGCACCCAAAGTCATCTTATTATTTTTAATTATTGACCAAAGAGTGCAAATTTACTTGTTTGTTATTGACTTCAATTATGCACACCACCAAGTTACTAAACCATGATATGCCTGTATGCACCAGTCAGATAAATAGGTTGGTTAAGAAATGCAGCATAGAAATAACTTAAACGATGCCTTTTACCTTGTAAGATGACAACATAGTAGGCAAATATTTTTCTGAAGTATGCACACAAAGGAAACGTCCCTGTTAAACAATAATTTGCGTAAGTGGAAGTGTTTTACACGACTGTAAGAGGGTCTCTCACATTTTGCATTCTCACCTGTAATGTCACCAAAGCGGAAGCCACTTTGAACAGCTGAAGTTGGTACTTTGGGAGCCTCCAGGATGGTCGCAGACTGTCCATCTTCAGACAGCTGTAAGATTGCAGGATAGACGAGGTTATCTCCGCTAATATCATCATGGCCATCATAACTATAAGCACTACTGCCAAGAGAGTTTTCCTTGCCAACCGTTGTATCTCCAGGTCTGGTTCCACCACCAACCAATGAAATAAGACTGTGTGAATCTCGAAATACTTCAGGTGCGTAATAGTAGCTGTGAGGATCACGAGGAATGCTGTAGTGTAACTCAACTCCGGCCGCAGGGGAAGGTGTTTTGTGATTGGTTCCGCAAGTAGCACTGTGATAATTGATCTCTTGTCGTCGTCTTCGGCAAATGGGACATTGCAAAAATACCATAGCAATAATGAGAAAGAGGGCGATGAAGATGGCCACGGCAATCATTATGGTAACAATAATGATATCCTGACCTTCGAAATTCCTGTTAGTGGTCTTATGGACATTTTCTTGAGCAGCGCCTTCATAAGAGTCAGCTGAAGCAGCAACCACTTTCTGTGGCTGGGAATAGTCCAGGATGTTGAAGAGAACAGTGCGATGGGTAGATTTGGGAGGCGTTCCCGAGATCACTTGCTTCTACAATTATCTTCACCAAGCCCATGTCCTGCATACTCAAAGCGCGAGCTATATACAGAGCCCCGGTGGAAGCATCAAGTTCAAAGGGAATGCCATCAAGAGCTCCAGTGGTTTTGTTCAAAGACAAAGGTTTTGTCTCCAGATGTTCCCTTTCAGTCAGGGTCGAAGCCATGTTAGCCGAAGACAGGATGGAAAAATGCACTATTTGATAAATCACATCACCATTCTCTGCATAATCGCGGTCATTTGCTCTAAATTGGGCAACCTGATGGCCGACGGGCTCGTATATGGTCATGTTGATAACAAGATTAGGGTCGGGGGGGAATAACCATGTCGGTGCGTTGTCATTAACATCGTTTATGTGGATCTGAACCTGAAGAATAAAAAGTGCACTCGTCATATTGAGGTCTACAAAAAGTTGAAGATATGCTCTATCTTTCTGAATTCTGGCGATTCAGACAATCAATGGTAGTGTAAAGACTCACCAGTATCACAGGCCTATCTGCTATCACTTCGTACTGCAAGTCCGAAAAACATAGGATTATAAGTAAATCAATTTTACTTATCGTAATTGAACTACGTTTCTGTTGCGCTTACGCACTGCGGACGGTGCATTTTTACGCAAATAATTCTGTCCATTTAAACTTACAGTTGTTTGAGCATTGCAGTATATAGTAAGGTCTTACTGGTTAACCGGCTGTCATACTTATGCATTACTAAATTAATAATAGCGAGGAATAAAATAAAATACTTGTTATTCCAAAATAAACTGTTTAAAAAATTATGATTTCATAAATCTTATCTCTCGGGATAACAAAGTATTCCTTCCACTCCTAACTCAACGTACAATTTTCCTTTCCTTTGCGAGTTTTACTGTCTAAAATTAACAATGTTAAAGATTTTTACATCAGCTGCATGGTCTAGCAACCATGCGGAAGAATGGCATATTCATGTAAACGGTAATTACAGAACCATGCATGTTAACTAAAATCAACATCTCATCGCCAGAGGGGAACTTTGTCAGGTTTCATAAAACCCAGATATTTTGCATTACTTACAAAGACCAATAACTATTTCAGACTTGATTATACGTACGCTCTGAGAAACTGAATGTTGATTTAAGTTGTGCTTCCTTAATTTGACAGTGTACAAAAAGAAAACCTTCGGGGTTAACAATCCTCAATGAAATGATTAGATAACGTTTATGTGGCCTTATAAGACTATGCTTTGTATAGTTCCCTAGCTCTTGATAGATGAATTGCATTTCTTTAAAATCCCACATAGATCGCATATAAATTCCTTTTAGGGGTTAAGTGTCTTTTAAAAGACTCTGATTTTTTAAACTGAGGAACCAGACATCTCGGTTCCACTCTTGTCGCTTTTTATGATATATCTGATGCTAACTACTGATAGCATTAATTTTACGTTATGGCATTTTAATATACCGAAAAATGAACTTTGAAGTTATCTCTAAGTTTATGCCACAAATTACGGACACCTGAAATCTGAAGTGCATAAATTCACATGTCATTCGTTTTAATACGTTGTCATTAAATTATCTCATAGTTACTAGATTGCACAATTACAGCTACAGAGCACCGAAAGAGTTGTACCTGAGCCGTCGAAGATAACGGGGGGTTTCCAGTGTCAGTAGCAACAACCGTGAATGTATATGAGCTGGTTGTCTCTCGGTCCAAGCCTCCCCGTGCAACGAAAATCCGACCATCGGAGTTACTCCTGAAGTCCACCATCGCTGGATTACCCACTTCTGCCTTCATTGAGAAGACAATCTTTGAAGAAGGTAAAGAGCAATACTCCTCAGGATCAGTATCACATAAACGCCAGTGAATAAATTATTACTGAAGTGTTTGTTACTATTAAAAATGTACATAGCATAAAGATAAGCTGGATCAGTAAACTTAACAAAGCGTTAGAAACCTAGCCAACTAGAACTAGAAACACAGTTTGAAAACCTCCTTAATCAAACTCACGACCTCCAACCAGTTTCGACAGACAGCGTACAATACCTTAAGTCTACGTTAGTTAACTGTTCTTATCAATATTTGAACAATGGCCAGAAATGTCGAGGCTTACTAACAAAGTCGCACATGGAAAAAAATTAAAAGAGCTCCGCCAAAAACAAAGATGTCCTCATAACAAGGCCAGACAAGGGGAATGGGCGTTGTCTTAATGGACAGAACAGATTATATTATGAAACTTGAAGCAATTCTGTCGGACAAGAAAAAGTTTATTAAGACAGAAAAGGAGAAGGACTGGACTGATGAGTTAGAAGCACAACTGACTGACTGTCTGAAAAAGACTTCAAACGGAAGGTCTGATAAGCGAAAAATGACCTAGAGCGCCTCCGCCCCGTCGGCACACATGTACCTCGATTGTACGGCTTACCGAAGATCCACAAAGATGGCACACCCGTTCGTCCCATCCTAGATATGAAGAACTCACCATACCATGCGATAGCAAAATGGTTAGCGGACAAACTAAAGCCCATACAGGATCAGCTAGCGCCACATAGCTACCGAGATACTTTTTGAGTTCGTTGAAGGCGTGAAAGACTTCGACCTGAACGGCATGACGATGTTTTCACTGGATGTCTCGTCTCTTTTTACGAATGTGCCAGTCACGGAGACAGTCAACTATATCTGTGAATTCATTACTTCCAGCCAACAAGATATAGGAATACCAGTGAATGCACTCAAGGAACTGTTATTAAAATGTACATTGAACGTACAGTTCCTATTTAACAACAACTTGTACAAACAGATAGACGGAGTAGCTATGGGCTCACCCCTTGGTCCACTTCTGGCTAATATTTTCATGGGCAAGCTAGAAGCTTTACAGCTTCGTCCGCAGATAAATCGTTTAAAAATATTATGGACGCTACGTGGATGATATCTTTGCGGTTGTATCTGAACAAACGGACATTGCAGCTGTAATGGATACCATGAATCAGGCGCACCCGTCAATAAAATTTACACTGGAAGAGGAACAATCTGGATCGCTCCCTTTCCTGGACGTGCTTCTGAGTAGAAGGCCTGACGGGAGTATTCGACGTAGTGTCTATCGTAAGAAGACATGGTCCGGACAATACACCCACTTTGGGAGTTTCGTACCGCTGAACTTTAAGCGTAATTTAGTGCGGTGTCTGACACAAAGGGCGAAAAAGGATATGCTCGGCCGATAGCATTGACGAAGAGCTTAAGGTTGTAGAAAGCACCTTTCGACAGAACGGATATCCAGATAGATTTATTGCGAAGAATATGACTGAAAGACCTCCAAAGCTGCCGTTGCTAACGGCAAAAAAAGAAAACAACTGTTCATTAGAGTCCCATTTCAAGGGGATGCAGCAAGTGAACTCCTACGAAGGCGCCTAAGCCAAGCTGTGTCAAACACCTTTCCAGCAGCTGATGCCCATGTACTTTTTCTCGACTACTCCCATCCTTTACGGAGGGGCAAGGACAAACTGCCAGCCCAGACCACCTCAATGTGCATTTATTCCTTCACCTGCTCCTGTGGAGCAGAATATATTGGTCGCACGAGCCGGCGTTTGTCCAAAAGAATACGCGAACACCTTCCAGCATGGTTAGGAAAGGGGCAGATAAAGAACATAAACAGCTCTATCCTCGCACATGTGGTAGACACAGGCTGTCGTGTAAATGACAAAGAGGCCTTCCGGGTAATTTACAAGGTCCCCTCAACCTATTCAAAATTCCTTAGACAGCGTCTGTTGGCTACGGCAGAAGCAGCGGCAATCAGGCTAAGAAAACCGGTCCTGTGCGCTCAAAAGAACTTTATACAGGCACCGCAATTACCGTGGCCGAAAGCCACCAATTTAGCCGCCCGCATCTAATTACCTGTCCCGGCGGCCACCATTCCTCTGACCACGATCAGAAAACGGACCGCAATTTTGTTTTTTTACCCCTCCCCCCCACCCTGACAACCGTACAATTTGTTTTAATTACCCGCATATTTGACCTTGTGACACTGATATAAATGTAAAGGCCTGATGAGAATTTATCGAAAGCTAACGTATGCTCGCCAAATTGTCTTTTGAAAGCGTTAATTGTTGCATTTTTTTTATTTTTTCACTATTTTAATATTTCAATTACCCATATTTGTCATAAATAATGCTCATTACTTGCTCTCAAGTGTGTGTATTTGCAACAAAATTTCAAATGCAAAATTGCTCATCCAAAGGGAAGGTTCAAGGACCGAAGCGTAGACTGCAATGAACAGTTTTGTACTCTTTGGCCAGCACAGGAAATAACCAACTCGGTGAGAAACCAACTAAAGGCTCAATTGGTGTGCTGATGTCAAAAAAACAGATCTCTATTTGTATGTATATGTTTTGCGATTAAATTACGCTAAAACATGAGTAACGACTGTTCTTTGCATTTTACTTTGCAGCTATTTTAACAGTATCATGCTGTTAAATTGCTAATATAAAACCACTCTCCATTCTGCTTGCTAAAGATCTTTTGACCAATCTCCTCTTTAAATAAGAGAAAGAGTTAGGTACACTTGTCATTAATAGAGTTTTCTGTTAACACTTTTTGATTTGCACTAAAATATGTTTCAGTAAATTATTTCTTTCCATGCATGTTTTAAAAAGTGGAATATGTTCTGAATTTGGACGTACACAATGGTCCTAAAAGAAGCGAGTAGATGAATTCCAAGAAACAGATCAGAAGAAGAGGATGCAGTCGCTGGTTCAAGGAGTTGTTTAGGCTGAATTTCTGGTGGCTAAGCTCCTCTTCCGAGGGATTGTATCTATGATTTCTAAACAGGCCACTTTTAATACGTATACGGATCCCTCCAGAAAGCCAAGCTGCGTTCTGTGCTAAATTCTATACGTAACACAGGAAACCAATGCGTTGTTATTAGCAATGGAGAACTCCGTTACAATATCACCGGACAACTGGCGCATGGAAAGAGCCCAGGCAGGTCTTTGGTGCGATTATGTGGCCACACGATGGTGGCCTCTACGGTCCATCGTATCACTTAAAGGTAATCCACCTTGCAGGCTAGCGAGTTGGCCGTTGTAGTGACTGACTGATCACCGAAACAATCCATGGAGAAACTTAAAGGGGTAAAGCACCTGTCAAACGAGTTCATGGTATCTTTTGATTATGCGTCCTTTTTATTCCCTAGAATCTGGTGGACGCGATCATGGAACTACCCACACAAAATAAATCTGATTAAAGAAAGAATTAGCCTGCGCGCACCCAAATCCACCAATAGTCGAATGTTTGTCCCAAACCGGACTTCAAGTTTGAGGGACTGCTCTAAGAGAAGGCGAAATGCAAACACCTTGGTTCACATATTTCGGTACCTTTAGTCCCGTTTGTTCTTCAACGGACATCAAACACTAAAGACTGGCATTTTGGGTTCAGGATAGGGCTGATAACTTCGTCCAAATTGAAGAAAATTAGGTGCGGACGTTCAGAGTACATCTAAGCACCAGCTTCCTGGACAAATTACGATAGAGGACGAGGAACCCAAAAGGTTCCTCGACCAGAATGCTCTCGTCGGCCACAAAGACAGTGATTGCTTAGAAATTTAAGTGCACTAGAAAGCGGCCAATACGACGAAATCGCTCAGTCTGAACATCAGCCGCTAACTCAGTTACATATGCAGTTGCGTAAGGGTGTCATACCAGCAGGTTCAGACAAATTGCAGTGAAGCGGAAGACGCGCATGTTGATGAACACAGTCATCAACGGGTACTAAGAGTGAATAGCTGCCCACACCACTTCCTCAAACGATGAATGCGTAAACTTTATAGCATTTAAACTCCAGCTGGCTGCCAATTTTGATGAGCGTACTTGCACGGAAATGACGTTTCGGAAGCAGTCGATTGCCTTCTTATACTTCTTCGACTTGCGGTTTCGTTGAGACCGGAAGTTACTTTCAAGAATATGAGCAGGGGAACCATAAATCCACTGCCATGGCAGGAAATATTTAAAGTTATTAACGGGATCTAGTGCAGATATGGGCAAAGCATTCATATCGGAAAACGCGATGGATGGTTAAGCGCGCAACAGCCATGACGAGAACGACACTATCTCTCTACCTCCGGCTGACTCAGCAGGACCAGAAACCATGTTTAAGTTATAGGAGACTGAAATGCTTACGAGAAATGGCCACATGGCGTACGCCGCGACCTTCTCAAATTGTGGGTTTCCGGTCTTCCACCTATAAGCAAGTCAAGCGAAATCCCGCCCCATCTTCTTAACAGAGTAATTAGCCACACCGGAGTTTCCTGGCAAGCAGTTTCATGATTTAGTTGTCTACGTTATTTTTAGTAAAATAATCTTCAAACAGATGAACTAGACTCAGGTGCATTCGCTTTCACTTGAACAAACGGCTTACGACGCCTTGAGAAATTATTCCATTCATTTTGCGTTCTCAATGGCAATCACCTCAGTATCGTCCCAACTGAATATAGGCCGCAAAAACCACCATCTTAACCTTTACGCACATCGCAAGTGTTTGTTTATCACAGTTTATTGACCCCACGCACAGTTTCTATAAAATACGGCTAAGCCAGCCACCTACAGTGTCACTGATCAATTATCTACTTTCGTCCTACTTCAAAGGAAATAACAAGCCGTCTATTTTTCTTTTTCCTAACGTGTGATTACTTTTTCTCTGATAAATTAGGCCCGGAATGTTAGGCGATTTACGTTTTCCCGATAAAGCCCTTCCTCTATTGCGTATGTTCCACGATTTACGTGATCTTAATTTTTGTAGCTTAGGAACGTAAAAACGTCCTGAAAACGTTGATAGAAGCTCCCTCAACGAAAAGGAAGACATTCAGAAATTAACTATCAAAATAGCAGCTAATATATGCTACTCGAAAAATAGCTCATGCCATGTCATTCATAAAAGTAAACCGACTGATTGACATGAGAAAATAACGCATAATAACAATGTGGCTACCAACCTTCTTGTTCCTTCGCATCATGTCAAGTACCCCTAGCTTTCAGAAACTTTCATGCGGAATATTTCTATGTCCCCTGTTCTGCGACTAAGAACTGATTATTAAGCATCAGGTACGTTTTTTCGGAACTGACAAAGACATATTTTGGTCATATAAATTAACACTGTCAAAATAAAAATAAAAATTAGTGGAGTGCAATTTTCCTTGGGTGTCCGTTGCTGTATTCAAATGCTAGTAGAAGCCATAGCTTTTTAATTTCACCAAAAAAGACGAAATATTTTCTTGAAGAAGGTGTCCTAAATATTTGCAAGTCAATTTTCCTTTTAAAAATCTGCAATTTAATAAAAGACTTTGCATGCCGAATGCGCAAGTACTCGAAACTGTATTCGCCTGTACGATCTCAATTCTATGGGCAGTAGGAGAGCATGTTTCCTTTTTGCATGTTTCCTTTCTTAAGATTATTAATGATAACTATGCTCGCTAGCAGGACACTCATGCGCAGCATTTTTTAGACATAAATCTGCTAATAAATAGCCTGAATAAATATCCCATAAACAAATCAATAGATTTATACCAACAAGGACTTTATAACCAAAAAACGGACGTTCGCATCATGTAACATTTGTAGCAAAATATGAGGTCATTGCACGTCTTCTTATTCAAATATAAAACGGCCTGTTGCCTAAAATGTAGTAGGTTCTAATTTCATTTTTTTTTTGGTCCTGAAATTCTGCATCAGTCTGAGCAAGTTTTTATTACTCTTGAAACCACACAGCAGACATCTATCAAACAGAAATCTAGTTGCAAAGCGAAACAAAAGCCAAAAATGTCAACTTGATCGACAGAAGTCTAGCCATCAATTGTTACGAGTCAGTGCCGGCTTGTGGCATAGTAGCGGACCAGGCGTGCGCCGGTTGCCGATAAGACATACTCCTTCTCCCACTGCTGTGATATCAATACCTTAATCTGTGTGTGCGTCTATTTCCCAAGTGTGCGCCGGGGATGATTAAGTTTGGCTTAAAATGGTAGTCGGGTCCGAGACAATCTCCTCAGTTCTCTCGCAGGTCTTCCAGCCATCCCACGCAAAACTCCTGCCATCTTTCAGTCAACAGTGGTATTGCAGCAAACACAGTGCGAACAACGTTCGCGCAAAGACGGCTAGGCGCAGATTAGGGCCTCCCTTCTCAATCAGATTGGGTTACCTACACAACAAACCCTACCTCCCCCTTTGACCTACGTATCTGGCTCACTCAGTCAGCAGAGTTTCCCGCAACTGCTGCAGATGCTGCTCTTGACGCGCGGCGCCCACGGACGCACACAAAAACAATTGTCCGCGGTAGCACGGGAAGGCAACATCTGTCTTCGTGAGAACAGAACCTGGACAAGCGAAAGAGAGAGAGAGAGAGCACAGTGGGAGCAGGAACTTGCGTGCCGAAGGATTTCGGGCGTTGGAAAACTAAAGCATGCCTTTTTTTCAAAGCAGTCTTCCGAGTCCTTGAGGGAGGGAAAAGGAGGAGGAGGAGGAGGAGGAGGAGGAGGAGGGGGTAATGGTAGTGGTAGAGGTTACGCTTAGAAGTCCTTCAGATGTCACACACACACACACACACGGGTTACACCCTGAGCCTGAGCCTGAAATACCTTTTGTGTTTGAGTGTCTTTCGAGGAAAGGGTAAAAATACTTCATCTTAAAACCGCGTTTAAAAAGCTTCCGCATACGTATTACTTTGAAAGCTTTAATTTTACAATGTTAATTTTTCAGATGGGGAATTTGTGGCACCCTTTTGTATTTATTCAGTGTCAGCTGATGGTCAAATCAGATTTTTCCACGATTGTAGGTGAAAGCATATAATTGGAGTACATGTGTCTTCTTAATTACGTTTTAGCAGATTATATATTAGAGACTAAAATAACTATTTCGGGATGACCTTTTTAGTCAGCCCGTCATACTTTAGTTGTAAAATGACAGCTCTGGATATCTGGAGTCTTACCAACGTCTAATTTTAGGCCAGTTGCAATCGGCTATGTTAACAGTGAATTTGTACTGATGTGCCCAAACTTAGCCTGATCTCGGGGACAGAATTCAGGTAAGTTGTCCCGGGATATTTAGTGTTATATTCTATATTATATCCTAAGTAACACTGTGAGGCAGTCCGTCCTTTTTTGAATACGCATCTCAATTTGACATATGTTCCTAAAATATCCCTACTGGGACTACATCTCTTAATGTTCGCTCTTAGTGGAATTTTCTTAGATTTTCTGAAGAAAAATGAGTCAGTCTGTTAAAAACTGTACTTTTTGTCATAAGAGGTCAACCTCTACCCATTTTATCTATTTGTAACTGAAAACTGATTGTACAACTAATGGCGATGCTGCACAGCAGGTATTCTTAGACGATAGACAAGTTAGTACAGAAATTGCAGTTGAAAGTGTGGTGCATTTATTTTATTAAGTTAGTTATTATGGCAAACTACGAGGAACGCAGATAAAACCTATGCGTTTTCTACTACCCATGATTTGTTATACACAGATGTCTGCTGATTAAAAAAGATGTTATTTATTTTGTTACAGCTACGCGTTTTCCCTGCGTATGAAATCTTCCGCGCAACCAGAGCGCAAAAGAAATGTGTACAAAAAATACCTATCGTTTATTTTAGTAGGTATGTGGCTGACACCGCAGGGGAACTTGCTTTGCGTTCTACGACTTATAACCTGAAGTGTCCCTGATTACTACGGTTTCGAGCGATAGTACAAAACACCTGATTACTTTAGTTTATCTTCCGTCCTTTCATATTGGTTTCTTTTGTAATACTGCTCTGTCACGTGGCAGGGCACAGCAGGGATGTCGGTCTCCGAAAACCAATCGATGAATGCAGCCACGAGCACGATGAAGTGATCTACCATTCTGTTCTTTTGTGCTATTGGTTATCTGCTGCCTATCTTAAGAACAAGAAGCTTTACTTCTCTTGAACCCTATTTTTTGTCTTCCAAGTCACATCCCAGAAAGTGTACATCTATTTTTATCAGGAAAGTTCAGTCATGGGAGCACGATTTTCTCGAATATCGTACTGTGGGGAAAGAAGTTTAAGCGCAATTGTTTAGATATTCCGAGTCACTTTCCCGGTAACTTGAAAAAACTTGGAAGGATAAATTATAATCTATACCTTATTACTTCAATCTTTGGTCTGCGAGGTTTCAATGGCTTCCAGGTTAATAAATACTAGCTGATAAATCTCAGTCTTTGTGCCTAGTTTATTGAGCACAATTATTTAAAGTCAGGAGCAGGAAAGCCGGATTGTGTAATATTAACGAGATTAACAAAACACGAATCTACATACTTCGCATGCAAACTGGTTAAGGATAATAAGCGTCAAGAAATGTAATTGTAAGTCATATAAGTGCTCCAGTAACCTTCATGTTAAGTTACAAGTCTGGTCACGATGTAGCTCGACTGCAGTTTATGTCTCATATTCTACGACAGATGCATCGTGAATGACGTGTGTCGGAGTCCACTAAGCTCTTTTGCAGTTTGCTTGGCGCACTATTGTTAGAACAAGACTTTTAAGAAAATGTTTCAGGAAGGGCATAAGAAGGACATATCATTCTCACATTCGTCCAGCTGGAACACTGCGCAGTAGAAGGAACAGTCGGACATGTACTAAGCACTCGCTCAACTTATAAGGGAGTAACTGCGGAAGTTGAAATTTGATTACTTTGCCGCATAGGAGCTTTTCTCTAAAAGTCATACAAACTTTAATTTCAATTCAAATCTTTGAACAGAATATAAACGTCCGGCTATCTTAAGCGGATCAGTCTTGTTTGTTTAAGATGGTGCACTATCGCAAGTCGGCAATAGATGTAACAATCTCACTGCTGTCCGTTCAGCACTACCACTTTGTATGGTTGATTATCTAGCCACGTCTGAGGCGCGTTGGTAAACGCCGCATCCAGTGACAGTATCGGTTAAATGGTTGGCCAATTGGCTATCATGCTCATCAACAACACGAGTAATAAAATACAGGCAATTAACTACGCAGTTGCAGGTGAACACACCGTCATCTAATAACGTACACTCATGCGATGAAGGCGAGAATTGTTCATTCTAGTAGCTTTGGTGTCGTAAAAACATATATCATTAGTATTTCTTCCACTGGGTGTCCGGTGCGTCTTTTACTTACTGCAATAATATCATCGACGGTTAAAATAAACCATCAAGAAAATACATTCTTCGCTAGTGATAGGGATTTCTTTCCGAACTATGCACCCAAAGTTATATTTGCTTATAAAAATCAAATGAAATAAGTAAGGTGTCCATCAAATACCTGTCCATTCTCTCCGTAGGTCTCGGGAAAAAACCGAAAATGTCTAACATTTAAACAATATTTAGGACAAGAATATATTCTCCTTGTCCAATTTACGGACCGTTTGAGAAGAAAATACACAAACTCTTTCAGCCGATAGCTCGAACATTGGAGGCGATGAGAGCTAGCAATATCCCAAAGAGAAAATAACGGTATTTGCCAAGTGAATCGGTTAATGGGGAAGCTGCCCATCTACTCTTGTATCTGTCGTAGTTCAATGCCAGGAAGAAACCGGAAAATCTAGAAAAAGGAGTCGGCGCACTAACTGGCAAAGCTTAACGGCACGTCTGCATAAAAACACACATATTGCTCCCTACTTATACATAAACCAGTCTTCAAAGGGAAAGATGCCAGACTACCTTCAGTGGAAGTTCCGTAAAAACCATATTAAAGGGAATCATTGCAGCTTGAAACTCAGTGTTTGGTGAGATGAGTTTTACGGGTAGATGTAAATCTTTTAAGTCGCTTCTGTCAGCGCACAATGAGAGTTTCGAATTTCCTTTGTTTGTGCGTAGTGAAAACATTAGGCACCACTTTGATGTACCGCCCAAAGATCATCAAACTGTGCAATTTACAAAAGGCCAAGATGATGATTGAAGACAATTCGTCATAAAATGGAATGGAATTTCAGTGATTCTGATGGTTTTCGAGTATATATATATATATAGTCAGAAATCAGACTAAGGCAAGCAGTACTGTGATATTCTGCAAATGATCAAGTTTTGTGTGATGCGAAGTATTACTCAATCATTTATTTACTCCTCAGTCGCTAGCCTGTAAAAGATTTTTAGGACTTCATAGGGTCATTCCGACAACTTCGGTGTGGTGGCCGAACGGAATTTGGGGTCAAAGGTCACATATCCCACTCCAGTGGTTAATATCGGACGTAAAACGCTGATCATAATCAGCAAGGAGTAAGAACGTCAGTCATATATTGTGCAAAAAGATTGAAAATTCATTGTTGAATCAAAATAAAACTACAAGGGGGAATGCAGTGGGCATTTCTGGCTTATTAACCGTCATCAGTCAGTCAAAACCAACCCCAGGTGGTGCATCGAACCCATGGCTCGTTCATTAAAAGTCGAGGGCTCTAAGCAGAGTGGTGCACTACCTGCGATTGGGTATGACTGGCTGAAGACGACAAATAAGCCAGAAATGGTCATTCCAGTCTCCTTTGTCTCTGCCAGCAATATTCTATTGCCTATTCTACTACGGCTGCTGGTGGGGCTTGAGAGTTAGCCTCAAGGCAGAGCTGGACGATTGAGTTCCATTAGCGATTAGTGAGTGTTCATCAATGAACGCAGTCACAACTACGTCCGTAGACTTTTTTACATTTTCTGGCCTTGTCCATAGCTTTTTTTGAATTCCGATTGATACATCCTTAGCAAACATAATAATATGTAGGTTCCTTATCCTCCCTGGGTTTTAGGAATAGAAATATGGTCAGATTATTCTTCGTTGAACGTTATACTACTCACTTGTTTGCCGCTGAATGTAAGAGTGTCGGGTTAACGTAAACTTCGGCGGTGAAAGTTTTTGGATTCTTTGGCACACTTGGTCAATCAGTGGGTGGACTATGGCTTGCTGATGATGACAAATGAGCGGCCCATTGCCATATAGGTCTCCCTCATCACTGTCGGTGGCATTATCGGGATGCATTCCAATCGAGCGCTGTGACCTGCTTCGATGAATATAGGCATAAGGAGTGCACTTTTGGCCTTTCACATAATATAGAGTTCCCACTAACGCTGCGGTAATAAGTGGCAATGTGCATGATGGCAGGCATTCGAGTTAGAATTTAGTTCTATTCTAGGACACCTGTTTGGTTACATAGTGTCGAGAAAAGATGCAATATTTTGGAAGATGAAAGAAATGACGTTGACTAAATTAAGGATAACGACGGGGTTTAAATCCGCCTATAAGGAAACTG
Source organism: Schistocephalus solidus (assembly GCA_017591395.1). Lineage (NCBI taxonomy): Eukaryota > Metazoa > Platyhelminthes > Cestoda > Diphyllobothriidea > Diphyllobothriidae > Schistocephalus > Schistocephalus solidus. The sequence continues at coordinate 123,092 of WEDG01002576.1, read as the reverse complement.
CATCAATCTCATAGAAAAAGATGTCGTAGAACTTACCACATCTTTTTACTATAACACTTCCTGGTATACTTATTTAATCCTACTGCATTGTACAGCATTTGGAACCACTGATGGTTAAGTCTAGTTGCATTGCAAAAAAGGATATTTTAGATAAGTAAATGCACGTTTCGAAGAAGTGGACCATCGTGTTTTCTAAAATTTCGTCTTCCGATCCTTCGGAGTTTGAACTTGATATTTAAACAATATAGACGCCTTAATGGGGTTACATCAGACCGGGCAAGTCAGTGGATGAATACCTCCTTTCAGTATATTTTTGTGGCCTGGGTGAAATTTCGGTGTTGTAGGTTCAGTATACAGGAGAGGTTTGTTGGAGTGCAGTTCCAATAATCAATTTCATCTGAAATGGTTACTTGATATAAGATTGTCATTTCGCTTGCTACTAGCGATAAAGGTAGATTAGGGAATAAACGTGGGATGTTCAATGCAACTGATTCTTGTATGTGATAGCTGCTTAAATGTTTGTTTTAGCTTTCGTCGGTTCACTTCCACAGAGCTTCCTTCCCCATCGAGAAGAATCCACATTTCAGTCCCCGTTTCGATAAAAGTCTGCCCACCAGCGTCTGCTTAATATATTACTTTTAAAATGCCCACATTTAAACTGAACAGCCCATCAATACACATTGTGAGCAGGTCTTCAGAGACACTTCCGCTGGAACAACTGTCATGGTATAAAGGTTGGAAGGAGGCACAATTACTGGAACAAGAGTTTTCTTACCCTGACGCATTGGATTTGATCCCAAATCCATCCTACGTGACAGTCCTTCCTTTGTGAGCCAACAAACCCACGACAATTCCGGTTTTGGTGATGGAGTCAACGCTCCTTCGTCGGCCAAAATATCGTTAAAAGTGTGCTTCATTAGACATTGATAAAGTAAATCAGATTATTATAGGCATACTTTCCTAAATTTCTCAAGTCGATGAAAACAAACTATAAGTCCAAGCCTCTTATAGACACGACTGACTATTTATGACGCTGGCATGCAAATCTACACATAAACGCCACTAAAAGACAGGAAAATATCTGTTTACTAAAGCCTAACTTCAATTCAGAGCCGCGTCCAACTGAGGCTGAATACTTTTGATTAGACTACGGGGAAAATTTACAAAAATTGGTTGGCAGAAAACTGCTGTTGAAAAAAGTAGATGCCAGTGTACCCATGAAGTCTGGCGTGACTCGTGCTTGGCCAGATGAACAAGAACCCCTTAATTCTGCCGCATGTCTTCCTAGGAAATTTGCATTTATTAACTTCAGTGATTTTTTGTATGGAACGGAAAAGGTATACCTTGGTGATACGGAACCCTGTCAGTAAGAGCACTGATTTTTTACATTATTTTTATTTAAAAAACCCCATTAGTGTTGCCATAATCATAACTACTACTTAATGTAAAAAGAAATGGACATATTGGATACTCCAGCGTACCATTCCCTCTCCAGATGACGGCACACTTCAAAGACCTCGTGGACGAATATGAGGTGTTTAAAAATCGAAAAGTGCTAATTATGTGATTTCATAGTGATAAAATTGGAGTCAACGAAATTTTACTTTGTCATCAATCTGAGCAATGGTTCGTATTTCGATGTCTCTTCCACTCCCAAACTACTAAATGTAAACTAGCATAACACCTTTGCAAAGTGACATCCCTCTGGTGGAACCTGCAAAGTTTAGTGGGTGGTTTTCAAGACTATCATCACATATAGGACTCGTACGAACGTGCCTAACAACCCGACAACCCGGGAAATCTAGTCAGTTAGAAAAGAGCAGGCTGAAACGCATAAGTCAATAGTGATAGATATTGCATTTTAATTCTAAGCAAATACCTCCTATCGCATGCAGTCTGGTAGGGAGCACATTTTAATATGTACTGTATTGTTGCTGATACTATTTGTTTTTTACGGGAATATAAACAATTGTCAGTCATGTATTGAAATTCGAGGTTGTGTGCGTAAGGGTCTTTGAGGGTTCACTTCGATAAGGAATTCCCTTTACTTAAAAGTGGCCTTATTTATCGGATGGCATAACACTAGCAGGCCTACATACGTCCATTAATATAAAAATATTGTTTAAATTGGCGAGGTCCCATCGAATGCTGGTGTATCTTCCTTTCGCCTAGCACGTACTAAGCCATCGTCTACCCAGTTCCTAATGTATAATAATTTTGAGCTGTGCTTAGACCACTTTCATAAACAGAAAAGGCGATTAGACACTTTTGTCTTCTAAAGGTAAGTCTACATCAGTTAGCTGCCAGAACACGCTGTCTGAATTGCCCGGTAACGTACGTGTCACTCGGAATGAAATAAAAAAATAACCGTTGGTAAAGATGGAGGGAAGAATAGGACCAGGCCTTGAAATAATTGACTTTGCGGCATACTCCTGTGTCAGAAATTTATTTTAGGAAACGCGGCACTCGTTTGCTGAGGAGAACCTTTTGATAGATTTAAACCCAACAGTAGACTTTCTGTGCAGAAAGCCCTATCCTCTACTCCCCAAGTCTTTTGACCTAAGGAAGGTTGTGGGCAAGTTTAAAAGTGATGCAAAACTTAAATCTAGCTCCGCATACGGGTTGGATCGTGAGTAATTAGCCTCTGCGATCGGGATATGGCAATAATACTAACACGTCTCTCATTATTGGAAGGGGTAGCCTAGTACTTTGCTTTATTGGCCAAGCGAATTTACGAGACCTAACATGTGTTAAATGTCCCTATAAGACTTTTCTGACGAACATCTTATACATTGCTCCCTATTCTAGCGGTAGAATCGTCCAATTGACCGGGAAAACGATGGTTAGTAGCCAGTGAATATGGCACAGACTCGAAAGAAGAAGCAGATTAGGCGAGCGGTTTTACTGTAGTTCTTGAAATTGGAACTCTGTGCAGAGGCCAAATTTGCGGAAGCCTCTACCGCACGCCCCATTCGAACCACGACCGAGGGGCACGATCGACTGGTTCAACAGAAACTGTCATTTGTTCCGACTGACCGATATCTCGGAATGCCTCTTTATACTCACTGGCCTCATAAAATGTGACTCCCAAAAAAACCCCTGGTTTAACGCTCGGTAAATATGAGCGTGGGTGCTATGTACTAAACGCATCAAGGTATCGTGTCCTCACACTTTCTATCAGTAATCCTGGAGCGTTGTACGGCTTAAAGTAGTTTTCAAGAAAACAATTTACACTCTTAAGATCCAAATAGGTTTGACAGCTACAAATGAAGTAGTACAACAATAAACATAAAGGCGGTTTGGCGAAGAGACTAATTCCTTGAAATTAGTTGATAGAGGAAGGTGCGCTCACGTGAACGAGTGTCGTATTCATAAGAATACGGAACTCGATCAATCCTTCATGTTAGAGCAAACCATGAAAAATATTAACCGCGTGAAAATCAGGATGCTTGATTCATCCTTTTACAACTTCCAGTTAACTAACGAGGTCTATGAGCCACCCCTCAGTATGCACTGTAGGGACATGCATGGCAGAGTAATTAGTTACGCTGACAGCACTAGGGGAAGCTTGGCTTCCATTGCCAGTATCAGTGAGAAAAATTTGGTAAGTTATAATTGCAACCAATGCTCAAACTAGGGATAAAATTATGATATTTAAAGATATGAATGCAGTAAGTCTATTGCTCAGTACCACAAGTAATACCATCTGCGAAAATTGCAAGAGCCGTGAATTTCCATAGATATACGGTTACATAGCAAATTTATCATATATGTCCCGGACCATTTCCCATGAATCCGAAACATTACTAAAACAAAATTCTTCTTATTTTGAGCGAGTCTTAACCAATTCAATGTGACTTTCATTGAGTACAAAATCGTTCAACTACGCCGTCTTACTACCTATTGCTTTTAAAACCTCTTTTCTTTAACGTAGCATGCTCTCAAATTAATGCCCAATATAGCCAACGAAAATAGTGCCCTCTGATCGATACTTCCCTTAGGTTTTGGACATCAAGTGAATCGGCATCCTTCACTTAACGATGGATATAATCCTCGATACTTTTGATGTGACTCAAATTTTACAAGCAAGCGTTCCAAGAATTAAAACGTCTATTATGAACGAGATGGAAATGAGGCGGATTTCTCCGATATTATCAGCAGGTATGCTCTTGTCCTTTTTCTGCTATCCGTGATAACAAACGACATTCGAGAACTTTACAGCATTCTCTATTTCAAAACTACTAATTAAGATGAACCCCTCGGTCTCTCTGCTCATTGAGACAGCACCCAACTAATGAACGGAGTCCTTATCATCCCAGCCTACATTATAAGGGAGTTTATTCATGAACGATTTACTGCCTGGACTCCAGGCATGGAGTCATATTTCTAGGTTGAAAAGTGAATCTAGTTTAATTAGATCAAAAAGTTTATTCCAATGTTTATCATTGCATATGGCCTTTTTAACGGTCTACAAACATAAATTTAACTAAGATTTTACTGGGCAAGCCGGTCCGGTCGAGTAGGGTAACTATGTATGGGAGCAAAACGAGTTCCTGACCTTATTTTCGTACTTACATTCTTCGTACTTAAATGTTGGTGAATTGAATGCGTTTTGTTTTTCCTCCTGGAAAATCTAAGACAGCAGATCCAACTGCGAGGACAGAGATGAGGATTATAGTTAAGCCGTAAATTTAAGGAAGTATGAAAATAAAATTTAACAATTGTGATTCATATTGATCCACGTTGAGGGCCTCAAATTTCTTGAACGCGTGGTTCATAATAAGTGTGCGTAACGGAAGAAACAGCTAGGTTCTCAGAAAAAATGCGAAATTATTCTACTTCTAACTGCTAAGAGAGAGGCTAGTACTCGCATCTGCGCTCAGTTAGGTTAACTTTATATTGACGTCAGTTAGTAATCTAAAGGGCCAACAACGATGAAGGACCATACTACGCCCAATATCAACGTGAATCTCGCTCACCCCGCTCGGTGGAAAAGTTCGCCTACCTACGCAGTACCATCTCAAACAACACCAATATAGATGATGAAGTAGTCAAGCTGATCTACCAAAGGCAGCCAGGCCTTCGGCCGGCTATACTTATCCATTTATGACCGCCACAGACTTCGAGTCGACACGATACTCAAAATATCTAAGGCGATATTTCTGACTACACAATACTACGGAACGGAGAAACGGACCATCTACTCCAAACAAGCCAGGAAACTCAGCCTTACCTGTCTCAGTAGAATACTGAAGCTGGGTTGGCAGGATGGTAAATCCAACGCCAAGGCTCTGGATCTGACCGAAATCCTCAACATTCTCCATCATGTGGAAACAAATGCAACTGCCCCGAGGTGGACCCCACGTGAGGATGGAGAAGTCATTACCCAAGCGACTCTTGCATATCGATTGCGCTGCAAGGGTTCGCCGACAAGGAAGGCAAAAACGAGGCTATGCTAAAACCCAGTGGACCTGACTTGAAATTTGATCAATCAACCTGCGAGAGCGTGGTCCTGGACCGAGGGAACTGAAATGACCAGCTAGGGTTGGAGAGGCAATCTACGAGGCCAACAGAATTTCCGTCAGCAAAGCCAAAAGAACGGTTCGCAAATCTCAAGTGCCTCCTACTGAGACAAAACCCTTCTGGAATTTCTAAGCTGTTGATGAACACTGCGCCTGGATTGTCCTTGTCAAACACCTACTGCCTTCCTCCTCCCTCCCTACCACAACCAGCACGACGCTCACAACGACGACGAACACGTGCACTACCGGTTCGCCACCTCCCGACGCACAGTATTTGTTGCCGTCCACGGTCATCTGTATTATCCTTCTTAACAACCCTACAAGCATGACTGTCATACCTCGTAATATCACTACCTACGAGAAATTGGAAGGTCCCACCAACTATCAATCAGACCACCGTCACTCTCATTACTGCGATCACACCATCAAACAAAGCATAGGACAGATAAGCTTTAGACGAATCCAGCACATTGAGACTGAATGCTGAGTGCCAGAAGCACAAACATATAGCGTTGCATTCGCCTTAATTGACTGCATCACCCAGACATACTCAGTCACCGCAGAGGTCTATTTGGCCACAGACACCTCCGTGCTATTTTACGGTAAGCCACCACAGGTCAGACTATATCACCATAAATCACACAAGAGGCCGTCCCATATCATCCATCACAGACACAAAGAGGTGTCTCACACGTAAATGAAAAGCGTGTTCTTCGGCTCCTTCTTCATTTGGCTACACATGTGATGTCAAACAGTCTGCGGTAGCTTCATCTAGATGACGCTCCTATACATTTGGGACCCGAATCGACCCCTTGTTATTTCTCTAGAAACCTGGTCCAATATGCGCGTAGAGGGGCTGCCTAGCATTGTCAGTCACTCCGCCTTATCCCGCATCCGGTCTTCCTGACTATAGCTCGACACCCTGCACAGGTTGATGTGGGTGGGGGGAGATAGTACAGTTGGTGCATCGCATTCAATCTATCAGTATAAACTTACTCACGTCCATAATGCTGTGGATCAAAATTGAACAACGATCAAACTACAGATGCTTTCTGGTGCACGAGTCCCTAATTTCTTATAATCTTACATCAAAAATGTTGTCAACCGAAAAATTAATGACAATATCTAGAATATTTATGTAGCAATTTCAACAAAAAGGCTTCCTCGTGAGTTGGAAATCGGAAATATAGATTGGCAGTTCATAATAATTACTATAACAACGCTTAATTGAAGTGGTCTCGGACCTCATACAAGTGAATGAATGTCATACAGAAAAAAGTAAAAAGAAATCTTTAAGCTTTGGATTCATGCAATGGAAGGAATACATTAATTGTTTGACACTTCTTTCACACTACCTCATTTTGGAAACCTGTATGAATATCAAATAACAGAACACGTGGGTGGACTTCAGACCTGCTTTGTAAATTCTGAATGTAGTAGTGTCATGTCTGTCTGAGGGATCCTGGCTAGCACTGACTGCTGAGTGGTTGTAGATGCACATCCAGCCGGAGGTAGTGCTATTTTTCTTAAGATGTGCTGACGGGTGAAAAATAAGACAACCCGGTGGTTCATTATTCATTATGTTCCTCTTTTTAATGTGTGTGCTTGCAGCTGGTAGAGCAGGTGATACGGTGGCTCTTCTGTTTTGTGGTCAAGAAGGGACATCAAGCCGCGTATGATGGAGAATAGACTAAGTGTAGATCTTGTTAGCGGTCCCCTGAAAACCCCACCCTCGGAAGATACTTGGTGTTTGATCACCTCTTTGACTTATCACGTAGAACATGTTACTTTTAAACTTGCTCCCAGACTAAGCGGTGGTAAGTTCCACATGACATTAGACCCACCTACGCCACCTCATTTTTTATCTGTATATTAGGACCCTTAGCTGTCTTTTGCTTTTTCCTCAAGTGTTTACCACGCTGTCTATGCATTCTTTCAGCAGCTGAATTATTTTCGTTCAAATCGGGGTTTCTGGTCACACCAGGTGCAAGCGGATTGTTATTTTAGACCCAAGAGCGGTTCGAAGTTCAGGCTGCGTGAACAACTGCGATTGGAATAGACGAGATCTTCTACCATGATCGGACCTCTTTTATTTCCTCGGACCCACCTAGTCAGGGCCCCTTGATGCTTCCAATAATCGTGAATATTCATTGGTCCCTTAGTTCTACGATGAGTGATTGATTAAGATGCTTCAGATTTTCAAATTGTACTGTTCTTTGTATATAACTACTCCAACCGGTTATTTGTTTGGAGCGTTAAACTGAAGAGTAACACCTCATTGTATTGTTTTTATATTTCAAGAAATTATATACGTTTAGCAATTTTGCGCTTCTCCCTAAGTGACTTCATAAACTGGTTTTCCAGCCACGTTAAAGTACCTAGAATCTTATCTTCTTTATTAAATTTATTAACAAGTTCTTTGACTTCCTTAATTGAAAGGCTTTATGACAAGTGCTTCATCAAAAGATGAGCACAAAGTATGCATGCATTTCTTTATCAGGTTAGTGCACTCAAACATGATTTGATGTGGAGCGTCAGTTTAAATTCAAAAAATCTGCCTACCATTCTCTTGGTGTATAGACAAAAGCCTCGTCACTTTAATCCTCAAAAAAGTAACATTTGATCGCAGCTGCATTAGGAAACTGCAGAGTAGAACGCTTGTTAATACCCTCTGTTCGCAGACAAGTCTTTGTTTTTTGGAAGAAATATCTGTGAATTGCCTATACCAAGGAAAGTGCAGTGGTTGGTTTGGCAGACGTGCATCTTCTGGGGAGCCTGCTGCATATAAGTCCCAGAGCCCTGCTAAATTATTCATATAATTCCGTGCTCTCGAGAGACAACCTAGCACGTTGGTCAAATGCTGTTCACTTCGGCAGACTTCACAACTAGGGCAACTCATACGCAATGGCTAAATAAGCTCCTACTACCCGCTTGATGTGCAGCCAACCGAAACTCCTTGATATACTATGAGTTTTGTCTATGCTGCACACCAATTTATAATCGAAATGGCCTCTGGATAGGGTTGATTTCTCATGCGCGGTAAGAAACAAAATCCTTTGGCTCAACAGGAACAAAATCCTATTGGATTCACTTATCACCTGATCGTGAATACCATCAAGAAAATTGCATATAATTGACAGCTGAGATGAGACAATTTTATGATATTAACTCTTATAAACCAAAGCGGAAGCCCCTTTGTCATATCATAGATTTGTATTCCAAGTTTTCGCTAGCGTAAAGCGTGAATCGTTTGAAACAATTGTGATGCTAAAAAAGTCAATGCGGACTCGCTTTTTCCTAGCTGACAATTAGTATTAAAGATAAAACTTTTAATTATTAAAAGAGTGTGAGCAGCAATTTGTAATTATTTATATAGTCCTTGGTTTAGATATGTACTTTAAGTATGGTGTCTTTTATTATAGACTTAGACGGAGTTAAAAAGATCTTCGCACAAACGCTAAAATATCTAATTGGCGCTACTTGTCTGTTGCATTCAGCGAGGACTCTATAGTGCAGCGTTCTAGATACGGTAGCCACCTATGCAACACTAGCGGAAACCCACTCCCCATGTTACCAGCAACTATGTATTCTCTAGAATAATTTTAAGATGTTGGCATCCTGCACAGATGCAAATATTGGCATTTATAGTTTCCTGTTGTTTGAAAGTTGTGACTTCAAATTTATGAAAAACCTTTCCCCTAAAAAAATGTTTTATGCATAAAAAAGTTTTTCAGTGAAATAATTTGTTTTGAAAAATTGATAGGAAGGGCCTACACAGCTTTTTGAACTTGCATGGAAATGCTATCAGTCTTATGACAGAGAGACCAAATGCAAACCGTTGGTTACCTTGTGGTTTTCAGGCATAACATCCTCATCTTTTGCCTTGAGTTCTCCAACAAGCGTGTTCATGCCAGCATTCTCCTCAACAGAGAACTGGTAGAGCTGCTGGTAAAATGTTGGAACACAATCATTCTCATCTTGCACTTCGATGGTCAGCATAGCAGTCGTTTCTTTAACAGGCTCATCAGGTTCGGTGTCAGCTACATGCAGTGTGTTGTTTGTCCGGCCATCTTTCACTGTTACAATCAGCTTGAACCGTGCTGTAGACTCCCGGTCAAAGGTCTCAACGGTAAAGATCTCTCCTGTTTTGGAGTTTATTCTAAACTTATCAGCTCCTTCGCCACTCAAAGCATATTGGAGGGCTGCGTTCTTACCGATGTCCGCATCACTGGCCTCAACTCGAAAAATGCGTCTCTCTGGAGGCGAATTCTCGCGTACGCTTGCCACCAGCGGCTGGTTCTTAATAAGTGGACTGTTGTCATTGCGATCTAAGACGATAAGCTCGATGCCCACCTGTGAAGACTGTCTGGGCTGGCCCGAGTCTGCACAGGTCAAGGTCAGCAATTGCTCCGGTGTTTGCTCGCGGTCGAAGGAGATGCGTGTGAGCAGTTTGAATTGATCAAAGGCACCGTGAAAAAGGGGTTCTAAACGTAGACCATCATGACTGAGCTGACAGTAGAAAGCATTGATCATATCGCTACCAGGTAGACCAGCTGGCACGTTATCTTCTCGATCTAGGAGGCCAGGGGATCCTGTCTGCTGATCTTCGTCGCTAATGGATACGCTAGCTAAAAACTGCCCGGGTAGCTCGTTCTCCGCAACAAACAGCTGAATGGGGGTGAAGGCGTTGCCCTGCACCGACATAACGGAAGAACTGAATTTTTGGCTATTATGACTAGCGAAGTGGACTGGTCTAACAGTGATGACTGGTGCATTGTCGTTCAAGTTAAGAATCTCGACGTGTAGGTTCTGGTGCGCTGTGTGCTTGCCGTCAGAAACCCTGATTGGAAGCAAGAAAGATGTATGTTTTTCGTAATCCGGCGAACCCCTAAGTTGGACTGCCCCAGTCTTCGGGTGGATGCCAAACAGCGTTTTGGCAGAGGTATCAATTGAGCTTTCGAAGTCGAACATCAAACTGGCCTGGTCCGTGGCATCGGGCTCAAAGATCTTTGGCACATAAATAATTTCACCTACTGGGGCATTCTCCTGTATTTCAATAAACACCGAATCTGGTTGAAGAGGTTGCTGGGTTTTCACTCTAGTGTAGATACTTCCCTTTGAAGAGGAGGAGGAGGAGGAGGAGCTGTCTGGGGGGAGGAATACGGGGGGATGGTCATTAATGTCCTTAACATTTACGTTGACAACCACAGTTCCAGTCTTGGGAACGGGTCGACCGCCATCAACTGCAACCAAAATGAATGAGTATGCCGGTTTCACTTGATCCTGTATCCTCTTCGCACTATGTAAAGAAAACATAGCATATTGTTTGCTCTGAAGGGTTTGGAGTGTCTCACTGGTTTCATAGTCAATATCGCCTAAGATCCGTAGCCAAAGTCGAAAGCTGGGGCTCACACATGTAACAATCGGCGGCGCACCGCGATTGATTACATCAGCGCTCCACCTCGAATCCGCAAATGACGCATGCCGGTCCCTGTCGAAGGGATCATTCAACTCGGTGTCCAGCTGGAAGAACTGATGCAGATCATAGTCCCGCATTTTGTAGGCAATGTCTGTGAGTGGCTTGAAAATGAAGTAGCGCACTGTTGTGTTTTCGGGGCCACAGTCGGCGTCATGGGCCAGAGGTAGGGCAAATTGTGTGCCGGGAGGCGTGTGTTCTGGTACAGAGATGTTTATCTCACTATCTGTCCAAGATGGTGCGTTGTCGTTGATATCCAGAATAAAAATTCGTACTAAAATGACAGTTGGCTCTTTTGTCACTGGTTCCGCTATCTGATCCTTGTGAATCACTAGAGGTTGCAGTAAATCTCCAAGCTGAAGAATCTGGAGGTTTATGAAGCATGGCAGATCTGGGCTTTCACGGTGACGCGATGATACTTCCTGAGAGGGGCTTTCTGATCTGTGGACCGACTGCTTTTCTATGCAGAGTGTCTCCCTGTCAAGTCTATCATTAGTGAAAATGGCTCCAGAAACTCATCTAATCGGAATATTTCTGTCCTGGTCAGTAGCTGGTAACGGATTTCAGATCGTCTGCCGGCATTCAGAGTAGGGTCAACTGAAGGGAATTGGGGATTGTTGTGAATAAAAGCACTGCCCAGCTGGCCAACAAGTGTGCCTTCGGGACACTCTTCAGTCACAGAAAATGATACACTGACGGTATTTCGCATGGTATAAGATCCGCCTACTCCAATTAATAGAAGGAACCAGACATTATACAGACTTTGCCTATTTTCATACATTGCGTCAAACATTAGAGTCACATTTTTATAAAGTGGCTTTTATAACGGAAGTGAGGGGTAGAAAGACGTTCAGTGGTAGATCCAGTTTTTGAATGCAGGATGGCTATGCATTTCACTGCGCGAGTTCTCTGGGTTTTACTCTGCTGAGGATCGCAGGAAACAAATGACCTAACCTTACAAGCAGGGGAATCGGCGCGGAATCTCCCACTTAGATGCAAGCTCCAGCCGACCAGTAAAAGCGGAGCGGGATGATTAATCTCTGCCGGCACCTGATTGGCTACACATCAGGGTACTACCCCCTACGGCGGCACGCGCTACTCGGTTAGCAACATGTGAACCACAGGGGTGGCCAAGTCATCAGCCGCATTCCGCGACCGGTGACGGTTCGCACGACATGGAGACTAGAAGGAAAAAAGGCGTGCTACGTGGAAGGGTAATTCAGTCGTATGCCTATCTCACCCTCTGACCAGGCATTAATGCGGATATTTTAGTGCACGCGTTCATGTATTGGCACATATCGGCGCACATATTATGCGAAGCATGCATAGGGTAACACAAATATTTCCCGGCAAAGCTTACTCACGATTGCTTTTTTGACATAAAAGGTCAGGCACGCATTTAAAACGCAAACGGTAGCCAGTGTCCATTTTTACCGAGGAGTACCAAAAGTAATTGTCGAATACATGGCGTATTCATGTATATTTTGCTAAGTTAATTAATATTTTAAATGTATATTGAGGCAGAAAATAGAGACCTCGCATTGTTAATCTTCCTACTAGATTCCCTTGGCGATAAGACAGGACAAAATGGCGTAACAGAAAATACTGCAAATATATGCGAAAAAAGTTGAGGGACATGTTTAGTCTTTCAAATTTTATTGACTTTTCCGTATTCACATTTGTTATTTATGTTTTCATAGTTTAAAAATACATTGTTTAAAAACTCACACTACCAATTCCACTTAGCTTTCCCATTTAGCGTCCAATCTCATTTAGCGGGTGAATAAGAAGCAAAAATAAAAGTATTATTTGCCTATTCTGTCAGCATTACGACTGGAAATGAGAAGAAAGTATTATTTTGCCTTTGTTGCAAGGTTCCATAATCTCCAATTTGTACAATACTTTAGTTTGTTTTAAAGGAACCAAGCTATCAATCACCTAAAGTACTAGGTTTACGTTATTGCTTCAGGATTTCTAATCTAACCTAACCTGTGGTCTCCGTCAGACTCTTTTGTGGCATGGACCTTAGGTTATGTGGGACATTTTGTGCCTACTGGTTCTCACCAGCAGATGTATTTTTAAACTCTCATCTTTTCCTACCGGTGAGGTCGACTTATACTCAGTTTAGTTTTTTTAAACCTACTTCATTCGTTGACTAAAGGCTTTTCCGGTGGGCAGAATTTTTAATGTTCCTCTAGGCCACAGAGCTGGGCGGAAAAATCGCAAGGAACAACAAATCTTTAATATATGAAGCAACTTTTGAATTCCAAACACACTTTGTGACCTATTTAATCAGTTTTTTTCAGTCAATTGGACACATAGTCAGAAACTCGCGGGCACAGAGGGAGGGCCGAAATGGGTTAGCCATGATGTAAGCGGTGCAGCAGAGCACGTGAGCGACCGCACAAACAGAGAGCATTACCCACAATCCGCTACAGATCGGAGCGGTTAACTTCTCTGCCCCCAGCACATCCAAATGTACTTTTAGCCATGGCACTTCCTCCTACATCACACATAAGAATACAGCCACATCATTAACCCGGATGCACTCCATCATGGACAGTCATACAATATCAAGAACGAACCCCTATAAGCTGATTCAGTCTGACTGGCAGCAGTAGAAAGCATACTTTTAAGAACAGCGAATTTACGAACGTCACTTTAACACGGCGGTAAATTGTTTTGGATTTTCAAAGCAGAAGTTTTTTAAGGCGCTCGACTGGGGCTCCAACGGAGGCCGAACGTCGCAAACCGATAGCCCTACGGTCGCTAGACATGGGTATTTCTGTGTGATCATAGAAAGTCATGGGTTATAGTGTAAACGGGTATGTTGTTGATAAGGAACTTGAAAATGAATTTTCGAAGGCCGTTAAAAACGGTTTAAAAAGGAACGTAAACTGTTGAATGCATATTTGATAGTGGTGATCATTTACCGACTAATCTGATTTGCGCGATAGAGCCGTTTAGCTTACTCTTGACTTAGGGTCCCAGTTAAAGGCTCACTTGGTTCTTCACAGAAAGATGGATAAGCAATAATCTATATGTGCTATCCAAAGTAGAGGGACTTGAAATAGACGTTTCTGACACACACACCCTTACCAACCAGTAATACGCGAACTCTAGGCTCGTGCCTGTGAAGCGTTCCATCCTGCGAGCTAATTTGAACACCATTTTCTCGTGGCTTAAAATCTTCTGGATTGTGATAAAGAAGATGCGGGCCGATGGCTTCAGTAGTAAAGTTTCAACATAAAATGCTCTTAAGTCAACTGACTTCGGTCAACGTTTCAGGTTTTCAGTCAACCGTTGGGTATGACTGGCTGATGACAAAATACACCCCAACTGGCCTGGCCACTGTTAGCCATGCTTCTCAGATGTTATCTTATGGTTGCTCCGAAGCTCCTCGTTACTCAATCACTGAAGGGTAGCTGGAGGGCCTGTTTTGGGATTTTTAATTTGCTCGTCGTTCTTAAATATAAACCTGTCGTGACGAAAGAATGCGAGTGTGTTGGTAGTGGAAATGTGGCTGTTTAGTCCGAAACATGACGCCTGCTGTGCATGATTCACTTCACTAGTTCGCATGTTGGCATGCGTATTCGAGTTACTGTACGTCTGTTGGTGACGGGCACAATTAACAAAAAGGGAAGCAAATTGTCCTCTACTAGATCTTTAGTAAAGTTAACATACAAATGCAGCACCTCCGCTGGTTTAATTAAAAATTCATATGTCGTGATCATTATTCGGTGCATGTGACATCAATGAAGAAAGCGGCTGCCCTCAAGCACTTTATAGCACTGTAAATAATTAATGTATATGGATATCAATAATAAGCCAGCTGCTTTTTACTACAAATTTAGTTTTCTGCGCCGCGATGCCAACTTCAGATAAGAGTAATTGTAGAGAAAGAAACTGGAGGTGGTCAAAAAAATTCATACGCAGAAAGTGACATCAACCTTTTTCAATGGGTCCTTATTTCGAAGTGTTTTGGCTTTACTTCTGGAAAATCACTTATGGTACCCCTCAGCAGATTACTAAAACAGTAAAAAGAGAATAAAACGATCTGTTTGATGGTGTCATTTTAAGGAATTGTTGCAGACACACTGTCTCTAAGCAAATTAAACAAACCGCATACATCAAAGTTTTCGCTAACTATTGTAAAATAAACATTTTATAGGAAGCCCACCTGGCTCAATTGAACAGCACGTCCACGCATAGCGTAGACGCAGATGATCGATGGCACGTCCTTAAGAGACACGTTTCCACGATAATATTCTTCCAATAGCACAAAAGAACATTTTCCTTCCAAATAAATAATGAAACGAAGGATAATAATCTACTCCAACTTTTTGAGTACAGAATACTCACGCTATCTCGTGGCAGCAGTTAGCATTATAAACAGCTGACAACTCTGTAATTCTGGATGAGTAAGCTTTCCGATAAACGGTTTTAATATCGTAAGCAAAGAAATCTGAGTGGTTGCACAAATGGTTCAAGGCAAAGATCAACCGATCTAAGAGCCAGAGACCGACGGAAGACTACCACTTTTGTTGTAAGTATCACTCTAATTCGTAAGGTCAATCAAGTTATAATTGATTGGGAATCAACTAAGTGGATCATGGCTTTGTTTTTCGGAGTTTATAAGGTTAGTTTTGAAGGGCTTATTACATTGCTGTATTTTTGCTTTAAAAGCTAGTGGAATCACTTTCAAAATTTAAAAAATACTAACAGAAAACCTGCCAACCGTTCAAACTACTAACTCAAAAGAACTCGGAATAGTACATCAATGAAAACCACGTATGTAATAAGCGTTGAAGGAGACCCCTGAGTCCTAAGGAGGCCCAAGCCAATCTTCAAGAATAGCTTATAGCGGACATTCCAGTTAAAATACAAGAGCTCTGTCCAGTAATTGGTTGCGATTCCTTGTTGTGTTGTTGCGGTCTTACACAAGGAATCATCAGGGTAACTGTTGGTCGTCAAAAGGTTTGAATGGCCCATGCTTCAACCGTTTTGTCGTCTAGCTGACTGCAAGGTTTCCTAATGCACTTATAGTGCAAGATTGTGTAGTTCCATTCCCGCACATAAGAATACTGGTCGAGGAAGCTTATGGTGTATGAGGTATTGACCTTCTTCAGGCAAAAAGTTCCCTCTGCTTTCTCCGGAATTGCAACTAGCAGTTTTTTTCTATTTCTTCACCATGATCCAGGTATTGTTAAAAGTAAATTCAGGGGCTAACGGAAGTCTGCAAGCAGTTCCCGTTTGATAATAGATCTGTTGATCCCTTACTCCGTGTCAGTGCTAATAGCCCCTACAGAACCACTTCAGCAGTAAGTAATGGGACAGACACTGGTATTCATACGATTTGTTTACACCCAATTAGTGCGCAAATTAATAATGACTTAAACGGTATTTGAGTATACCAATTATGTACTAGATCATTGGTTTCATATCATTTCATCGTAGCGTTTTCCGAGCAGAACGTGAGAGGACTAACGTCACGTCGAACAACCTCACCGCCTTGTCACTCGCCAATTTGACGCTTTTGCAACTTGAGTGGCAATCATTTCGCCGAGTGGGCATAATTATTATCTCGTAAAATATATGTACATGCCTAAGACAACTTCTTTAAGTCTAAGCTCTGATGATGCACAACCGTTTTTAAAAGAGAGCGTTAGGAAAGACAGGGTAATAGGAACCTCCCATACTACAGGTTACCTCGCTCTAAATTCCGAGGAGATTACGGTCATGGTTTGGGTCAGGCTTACCGTTAGATTAAGGGTCAAGTTTAGATTTCCGTCAGAGGTAATACTGAGGTGGACATGATGGATGGAGAGTTTTATGATGAATCAGCTGGAGGGAGGGGAGCAAAATATTACCAACCATGCACTTCCCGAATACCATCTGTGGAAGTATAAGTTACACTGCATTTTTTCAAGTCACCTAAGAGTGCTGCACACATTTCGGATATGAAGAATGTCAGAAAAACCTATAAGAGCTTGTTGCGAAAATAAAAGGATCACTTTGCACATTTCCAGCCTCTGCATTTAGGAGCGTAAAACTGCGTTCGGTAGCAGATAAGGTCAAGTATTAAGTCAAGGTTATTTTAACGATCCATGTCCTGATCTGTTTGCGAATGTACATTTGCCTTAGGTATAATGGTTCGTGCATGGTACATGCATGGTACATGCAATCGTTATTTTAACAGGAAAATAAAAACTGCACCAAAGGCGTATCTGTTGTTGAATAGGAATTCAAACCATTGAGATGAAATTCCTGGAAAGATGGAAGTTTCTATAGGAAATGTGTAAACTACTTTAATACATTCTCGGTTATTTAACCATAACTAAAAATGACTATTCTCGCTCCTCAGGTAAAAAAGTCGAGTTAAAAATATTACCCGAGTTTCGCTATCATAGTAAAACGTTAATGTTTTTCTCATTAACGTCATGAGAGCTCTAGTAGCAACAACGTCTTGCATACTTGAAAAACCTCTTGAGAAACTCGAGAGTCCCGTTTTAAATGCACTAATCGTCTAACCTCATTGGTAAATAGTGTCCATTGGTAGTTGAAGTAGTTAATACAAGCGGCTTTGTACGTGCATTGCTTTAGCCACCTTCGTCTGTGTAAACAATTGTAGGGCACAAATAACGCATCTGCACGTT
Organism: Schistocephalus solidus; assembly: GCA_017591395.1. Taxonomy (NCBI): domain Eukaryota; kingdom Metazoa; phylum Platyhelminthes; class Cestoda; order Diphyllobothriidea; family Diphyllobothriidae; genus Schistocephalus; species Schistocephalus solidus. The sequence goes on along the minus strand of WEDG01002576.1, from coordinate 105,438 downwards.
TTGCCTTTCGCCTTTACCTGGGTTTATTTGCCGAACGGTTGGTTTTAGTTGAGTGGACGAAACAGTTGTTGCAGGAAAGAGCTTTACGTAAAAGCCGCAGAATATAGTCAGTAACGTGTTTTCTCTCGATCCTTTTCTCAATATATCCTATGATCGCACATCCCTAGCATTCCGCTTTTAGAGTTAATCGTCCATAGCATCCTATGGATTCATAGTTTAGGAAAACTTCATAAAAATTCAAAGGCATGGCTTCAACATCAAAATTGCATGGTCTGCTGACTGGGCTCTTAATGGGTATGCGATGATTACATGTTTGCTTGCAAAAGGTAAACAAAAACCTGGCTGAAAAACGCACAAAATTGACACAACTGAGAAAATGGGCCTACCGAGCGGGACCAAGCCACACGTTTGGTAAAGGAAACGACGACCACACAAAAAACCTTGAGTGGACCATAGAAATCGCAATATGACGCTAAGGTTAGCATCACCGCTCACAACGCCGGTAAAGTTTCTGCAATTGGGTATTCCCCAATGATTTTTAACAGACATAAGCCTACTTTTTAAAGTCACAGGTTGGACTGTATGAAACTTTAACGACTCTGCATTTTTTAAATTGATTAAAAATTGCGTTGCGCGAAAACTGGACATCGGAAAACGCTTGCATTATTGAAAAATGTGACCCGTATGTATAACACTCCATGGAATCCAAAGGTTACATTCACTAGTATTCTTCAAGTCTGTAATTCTCTTAGAAGAGTTCAAGAGCGATCATGAATAATTGACAATTATATCAGTTTGAATCCCATATATAAGACCCCATGTGACCAATAGGCAAGGTTTTTCTAACTATACTGGTTTTTAATCTTACGGATTTTTATTGTCTTCCATTATTCCATTTTATCAAGCAATAATTACTTTTCAACTGAAGTTTACAATTTTCAAGTCACATTTTAATATTTTCATTATTGAAGTGCCAATTATGAGAGTTTGATTTTTAATACGAACAGAATCTGTAGATTTAGGTTTCAAGTACCTTAGGTGCCAAAAGTTTCTCCGCTTGTTTTATAGGCATGTGGGAAGGTGGAACAGACAGTGAGTTAGATGCAGCACAAGTCTACTCTTACTACAATCCAGCGCGGGTCACCGTCCCTGCACAGCATACCATGTACACGGTCGAACACGACGGTTGACATATGTAAAAGGGCAGATGCTTATATACATTTCAATTTAATATTATCTTAAGCAACGTATTTAATCTTGAATTAAAAAACCAAAAACCTTTTTTTTCTGAACTGGCTTCGATGGCATGTGAGCCTAATGAAATGGACTCCAGGCATCAACTTTAATTTTCTGCACTGATGGCCATTGGCTTTGAATTAACTACTGTTAATTGTGCTAGGTAGAAGCACTTCCACTCCCGTGACGTGGTATTCTTAAGTTTATTTCGACATCAGTGAATATTCGAGTAATTCTGCATATTCGAACACATCGGTGTTTCTTAATGCAAAAGGATGAGTGTGATAGCCAACTTTGTAAAGATCAGGGTGTTCAAACAACTTTAATTACAAAAAAACAAATTGGCTTAAGCTATCGCTAAAATGCCCGCATGCAAGTATCATGCACACACTTCAGGTTAGTCAAGCTGATGGCTCAATCATGTCAATAAATTGGTCTTTTACTCATAAATAAACTAGCGAATTAGGAAATGAAGATTGCGTTTATTTAAATTAGTTTTAAAAATACGAAACTACCGTCTAATCTTCCCATTTATTATAAATAATAGCGTAAATCAACATTATAATTGACGTAAAATTTATGAATCTAAATGAAGCATTTGTGCCACCAAAAGGTTTATTAAAGAAATCGCTATGAATTCATATGAAGCCACACATTTGCGCAAACACGATTAGTGTTTAATGGCTAATATGAATAAAGGCAGCATTGCTAGTTTGATTATCAATTTGCTCGAGGTTATTTGTGTCAAATAACGTCAGTTCGCATTTACCAAGTAATTATTATTAATTTTACCTTATCTTTGCTAGTATTCGGGGCGATAATGACACTGTCAGCCTTTATAAGAAGAAGTATTAAAATATCCCTTTGTGTGAAAGTCAGTAGCACTGGTCGGTTTATTAGTCGAATCATATGCGGATAAAAATACTTATTACCACATCAAAATAACCTGACTGAACTTCAGGCATTTTAAACAGACATTTAATAATTTGGACATGAGATGTATATGGCTGGGGACTTAGCTTACCTATTATGTTGAATTTCTGCTCCATTCGTAAAAAATGATAGTTCGGCATTTTCTGCATAGTGTTAAGGAAGAAATATCAGTCGCCAAATACACTTTATGAAATTTAATCTAAACAGCTGCCGATTACCGTGATTAGTATTTTCGATGAAATTCATTGTGGTCGAAATTATAACTGGTTTATAAACCACGTTTTTTAAAACATTCTTATCCTTACGAGCAATAAGACAGATTAAAAAATGTCTAAAATGGGTTAATGACCTCCCGGTGCTGACAGTTCACTCTTAGGTCCGCAAAAACTGCAACTTACAAACCTTTTCATTTTAGTGAACGTATGATTATGCGGAAAGTCAGTATGATCCGTGACAAAATGCATGAAATGCATGCAATTTTACACCCACAAATTTAAAGTTGTTTGCTGAATAATTTCCTTTTTGAGAACTGGCGTGAATTCCCCGTGCTACGTTTGCTTTCGCATCGCAAAATCGTGACAGGGTTTGTCTAACAACTACTCACTTTCGCAAAAATAAGTTAATTCTCATGTGGAGAATTTTAAACTTTCGCAGTTTTAGGCTGGAATGGCCAAAGCGTGGAGATAAAAGTTTTTTTAATTGCTGACGAAAAACCATTTTTGAATGCAATCAGTTAATAAAAGCCCCATTAAGGGGTAAGTGCATAATAAAAGCATCTTCGCTCTTCAGCGGTCCGACAAAAATTCATTCATTTGTTTTATGAAACCATAAATTGAGGAATAAATTTTAAGTGAATCCCTTATATGCACGATGTACGTGAATTATATTCTTCCATTGAGGATTTCAGAAAAATCATTTTTCTGTCTCTATTTTTAATCGGATATTTTTTTAGAAATTCAAATGCTATGTTTGAAAATGTAAACTGAACATCAGTCAGCACCGCACATACAGCGTGATGTTCAATAAACTTTAATTAATTTGGAAACTCAACTGCTTCTCTCAAAAGCTTCATATTTTGTGTTTTTCGGCAGAACTTTGTAATAAGTTAGTTTAATTCGTTAGTTTTGTGTACACAGCCCACGAATCAGGAAATCGCAAATGCCTCATACAGTGCGATAGTGAAAGGTATTCCATTGACTTTTACTGGATATATTTTATGTTAGTCTAAAATACCTTTTCCGATACGATAATAAGGGATCAAACGGATGAAATAAATAAGGCAGTTTCAATGCAGAACTGAACTTAATATATGAACTGGATATACTAGAAAGTTATATCCCTAAAATTTGATACTCTTTATATCCCAAACATTTTACTGGACAGCTAAGTATCTCCGTTGATTTTATTTGGGCTGTTATTAACTGTCATTTTGACACCGTTAGCATTATCTGTGAATTCGGAACATGTAAATGAGTTGTGAAATCACATTCAAATCATACATTAAATTTTTAATTTAAACTTAATAAGTGTTAAACGGATAGCAGTTTGACCGTCTAACAACTGTTCTAGAAAATAGTGCAAAACAAAAGAAATGAATATCAGGAGGTGACTCAAAATCTCCTTCGTGCTAAGAAATCGCGATTAACGAGCTACCTCTCACCGCCATTGAGCGACAGTCAGTGAATACCTGTGAGATTTTATAGAATCAGCTATGTGACTACATGGGGTGAAGACGTAGATTACTGACATGTAAAATACGGCTCATGTTGAAAAATATTACTCATTTAAAACTGCCGCTTAATCAGAAGAAACGGAAATATGGCGCAGGAAAATAAAGGATGCGATTACTGACCATTAAAATCCACTTTATTCCTGAACGAGTTTTTTTTAATCTGAATGCCTTTTTAGATTATGCTCACGTCCACTTATCTGCTTCTTAACGGGCAAATTTGGCGTTCTATAAGTAGATAAACTTTGCAACAAATACATGGGCGACTGAAATGACCATTTCGGGCTCATTAGCAAGTCATACTCAACCCCGGGCGGTGCACGACCCGAGGCTCAAAACCGCGACCTGCTGCTCAGAAGTCAAACGCTCTAACCATTGAGGCAAGTGTTTGTTGTCTTGCCAGTTTTGCTCCGGAATAGTAAAATTCGTTCGATCGCTAATGGAATGCACTCTTCCCGCTCCGCTTTCGAGCCTAACCAACAGCCGCACAGTGGGCAAAAGGCAGATTAGCAATACTGACAAAGATGAAGGAGACTGTAATGGCCATTTCTAGCTCATTAGCCTTATCAGCCGGTCATACCCAACCCAAAATGGTGCACCAGCCGAACGAACGTTATATAAGTGCTATCTCACTTTACAGTATCACACTGGCACCAAGAACTGCCTAATAAGGCCGTCACTCATATTTAATAACTCGTGTGTATAAAGTAAATTTTTCGTATTTATAATATTTCGAAAATATTCATTAATAATGTTATAGCAAGAGTAAATAACCGAACGCGAAGTACCGAAACGTCATAGCATCCAATGTTTAGAAATTTTGGTTAACCACACTAGTCCACTTTTAAACTAGACATGATAACGAGATACAGTACAGCTGTTGTTTAAGTTTATAAAAATGTTCATATAGTCTGCGCACAACGGAATAACCATCAATAGCGAAAAAAAGGCAGGAAATCTTCTGGTGTTTATTCTAATCTTAACATAAAATATGAAGCTAGAAGCTGTGCCAAATGTGTTTAACAGCATAAAATTAACCTGTGCTCTCGTAAAGACAAAACCAAAAGACATTTGACAACCATTGACTAAGGGAAAATGTTGCCTTTCCTTGTAAAATTACCAACTGCGTTTATCCAGTTGCTTTTATTCTGTAGAAACCCATCTTCATTCATATACGTTTCTTTTTTCCTTGGGTGAATCGTCCGTTTTTATTAATAACCATGGGAAAATTTTATATTTTTTGCAGTCAAAGTCCGAATTCAAATCGGATAAATACAAAGGTACTTTAATTTTTTTAAATTAGTTTTGTTTCATTAGTTTGAACAGTAAATAACAAAGCCATTTTTGAAAAACAGAATAAAAAAGCTGCGAAATTCATCAAGAATTTTATATGCGAACCAACTCAGGGAACCAAGTATAGGTCAGAGCGTAATAGGCAACCGCACTACATAGCAAATAACCCTAACTCTATACATTGTGCTCGATATGGTAAGCATTCGGTGCCGAGGTAGTAGGGTCACACAATATATTGTTGGAGGTAGGAGGAACGAAGTATCGGGTTAACTTGCAACTTTCTACGTGGTAACTATGAGAACGCTATGGTGGTTTCAAAACGCATCCATTTGACTCTGATGATTAAATTTCGCACGCAACGGGCCCCATTACTACTGCCGTCAAGGCTCCGAAAAAAGTGGATTAGGTCAACAAGGAATGATATCACGCAAGTTGATCAGTGTGAAGTCAGGCCACTGGATCTTGAAATCCGCACAGTTGTCAGAGCAACGAACTATTGTGTGACCCTATTAATCCATCAACGAATACGAACCCAATCCAAAAATAGATAGGGTTAGGATAAAGTTGCGCTCTCGTGTTCTTCATTTAGCCTCACTCATAGAACCCCTATTATCACAGGTCCCATAATATTCGGTGATCTTTCCTTTGTTTCCTGCTTGAGGCACGTATTACGTTTTTGACCAAATTTCTTGCCTGTTATTTAAGATGGTGCTCATTTCTACAGCATATTCTCGTTAGCTGTTAAAGCGTCCTCTAAGATTTGTTGACTAACAGAATAGCATCACGCCTTCTCGTGATGAGTAATGAACCATAATTCTGCCTTTGTCAGAGATTATATTTCAAAAAGTTTCGGGGAGCATTTTGAATTTTCCGTTTCATCTGCTGACCACGATATTTCAAACATTATATCAGTTAATTTGTTTTAGCCTTACAGTCATAAAAGACAGGTAAGCACTGTCCTAGCTTTTTCAGTGTACTGTTCTGGGAAGTATTTTATGCAGTCAGCATAGTCAGTTATAAGCATCTGCGTTCTGTCAAAAGTTACTGCATTCATTTGAAATTGGGAGATGTCTGAAACCAAAAGATTATCGTGAGTCCAGCGCTTTATTATGACTGGTTTCAAGATTGGAATCTTATTTCAAGCAGTCAATATGCAGAAAGGTATGCTTATGTTAAGTTGACTTAGTCAAAATACGAACTAGTCTAAATAAATACGCCTTGCAAACTAACAGTGAAAGTAAATAAAGTTAATTTTGAGCGGCCTTTACATATACGATCTAACAGAAGAACGGACAGGCGTATCTCCATTTGCTTTAAAAACCTTATTTAAACAGGTCTATATCTTTGAATTTCTACTAAGTTTCTTTAAAATTCCTTAAATACTTTTCTGCTTCAAATGGCCGACTTTTTAGATCAGCCGCCGTCAACGAGGCTAGTAAAAATGTGGAACTTGGGAATCATTCTCTAAGATCTAAAGCAATATAGTTGTCCATTTTGATTGCGTCAGAAACTAGCGATATTTTTTTAATTGAACGCTCTATCACAGCATTCTGTAAGATTTTTGATCATAAATTTTCTTACAAAGATATGTAAGGTGTCTAGTTTTACGGAAAGTAAAATATTGACAGAATACAAATTGACATTATAAGGTTACATTATGTCAAGCGTTAATAAATTTAACGATAGGATTGATGTCTCTTATCTTTAATGATGATCATCTGTAATCTAAATCACTCAGCAATTTGACCCATTATGCAATAGTACATTTGTTAGTAACTACGCTATTAATATGGTAAAGAGGTAGGTAGTAATTAGAGTATTATTGACATCAGCAATATGACGGTGAAGAACTTGCTTGTAAAAAGAGGAAGCATTTTGGAACGCATAATAATGGGGCTTTTGAGAACCACTCTTCTACAGCCCTCAAAAAAAATTTATGAGCTGTTTAGAGTTAGATATACCTCATAAAATATTCTGTGTAAATGGATTGTTCTGCTATTAGTATTGACGGCTGGGCTTACCATCTGGTTGATAGTTTTTTAGATTATAATTTCTTTGGAGCAGTTACCAGTTCCTTTAAAGATCTTAATCCCGTTTGCTTGGGAGTTCCTTTTATAAAACCTTTGCAAGTTCTTCAATATTACACAGTCAGTAGTTTTTAATACCTCTCAAAATAACAATTTGAGTTAAGCTACAGTTCCAGCAAAATACAGGACAAGATTGCGCATAGTTAAAATTGTATCGTCAGTCTATTTGCTTAAGTCATAATTAATTATTGGTGTTCCTTATCTGACACATCGCAACTAATGGACCAGTCAGCAAGAGTCCTTTCTGCATTTTGAAATCCTCTTGAGAATTTCCTGTTGGAGGCCACTCAAACATTTTGGACAAATTTTCTGCTTTTGTAAATGTAGTAGCATACCTGCTTATAGATGCGCTAAGATAAAAATGTTTTCTGTTTATTTTGATGGTACTTCAGCTCGATAGAATAGGCTGCATAAAGTACTTGATTCCGTTTTTTTTATTACTTATGTCTGATTTCAGATTTCTTACGGAAAAGTTTGCTATTGACCGCAAAATTCGGAAAAGTCACATTTCCATACAGCAATATAAGTGCATGGTAAGCCTTTTCATGGGAATTGAAAGTATTGAGGTCGTACTATACGTACAGACACACATCGAAGCATTGTTTGTCTTTTAAACCTCCAGAAAATTGAATCAGTAAAATAAAACTAGTTGTAGAGAGTTTTCTGACATAAATAGGGATATTGAATTAATACGTCTTAGTTACACACTTCGTAAAAATGGATAACAATAGCGACTTATCTTGCGGAATATTGTGAAGCGCATCGCACATGCTACTACTTTAACTGCAGAAAAGAAAGAGGTGTTCATAAGACTGCCTTTCTTTGGAGACACAACAAGCGACCTAGTAAGACGACGTTTTATGACAACAATCACGAGCGCATTCCCTGCAGCGAACCTACGCGTATGCTTCACAAACTCTAACTACGCTTGAGTTATAAATACCGATGTCCGTTGAAGACCACATCGATGTGTGTTTGTTCTTTTCCTCCCTCCTCTAGAGTGGGATATAGTAGCCGCACAACAAGATGCCTGGAAAAGGAGGCACATGAATGCATACCCGCTTTAATAGATAAAATTGAGGCTATATTGACTTGGAGTTCTATTCACGCACACCTAACTGATAACAATCGTTAAGTCGCTTCCAACGAGGCCTTTCAGGTTGTGTACCAGACACTAGCCAACTTTTCTAAGAGCCTACGGCAACGGGTGCTAGTAACAGCCGAGGCAGTGGCTATGCAAATGTCAAATTCAGTGATATGCTGTCAAAAGGCGTTAAAACAGGCACTCTCACTTCCATGGCCGGCGCCGACTTCAAATGGTGATCAGACGTTGCACCCACCCTTGATGATAGTTTTTCTCTGCGAGTATTTGACAGTAATGTTCATCCACCCCCGTGCTCAAACTACGAGCATCACGAACAGCCTACCCCACTTCTCCCCTCCCGCATTTCCAGTGACATTTCCACGCTGACCTCGTCATGCAGGTGGCGTAAGAACGATGGATATTAGTCATAAAACAATTATAAATCATGTCAACTCTCATATTTTAATGATCTAGGTAATTGCATAGGCCGGATGATGAAGTAATGAAAACGCATGTTCGCCGCTTGGACATGTCCTGTTTAACATTGGAAAATTCATAGAGCATATAAATATTTAATGTAAACCAGAGAAGTGCCAACCATCAAGTAGTTTAATTCTTGATATAAACTATGTATTCGTACGTAATTTAGAAAGAAATGCGAACAGCCTTAAACGTTGAATAATAAGTCAAGTATTTGTGTGACTACTCGGCACAAAATTTGTAATCCGAAGACCAGACTGAGCCTTGACAAAGGGTAATGAATATTATCTAAATAAAAAGAACATTTATGGTTTTATCTTTTGCACCGAAATATTTTGCTAATATAATTCACGAATTTGCCTAAGCAGATGAAAGCCCTCAATTGCTTATTCGAATTTCTTTCAAAAAATATTTCGAGTTTCTTTAACCTGAGTATAGGCTTATTCAGCGGAGTTATTATGAAGAATTTATATTTCAGATAAACAGGTTTGAGGTTTAGGTTAGCATAAAATATGGCTGAATCGTGCTCTACATACAAAAGAACATCCGAGCGTCCAGTACCCTGATAGATACTTTCAAATTTTGACTTATTCTATAAAATAATTAAATAAAAACGAAAAACTATCATCCTCAGCAATCAATAGATAAAACATAAATTCAGAAAGCAACTAATTACATTTTTTGTAACGCAGTAAGCTCCAACATTGTCAGAAAAAAAAACATTTTTCAACTAGAATATCATTCATACGTAGAAGTTACCACTTAGACGCAATTGCTTAGTCACCGACCGATCCTCCGATAAGTCACTGAATGATAACTTTCATTCTTGGACGTTCATAAATGCTACCTCATTCATTCTACCTCATTTCTTACTTCTCTTAAACGTTTTGACTTCTCTTAACCATAATTAACTGCATCCCGAACAAAGGAAAACAGAAACTATCTACGCATCATTCTGAAATATACAACCAAGTATTTAATAGCTAACTGCCTGCCCTAAAGGGTATTACTGTTAACTCTGAAAATTTTCTGACCAAAAATATTAAAATAATTTATTTACACGTTCTTTGCGTATTCCACTTTAGTTTTTCAGTTTCTTTTATATGGGTGGGCATTTTATTACTTATCCCATTTTTCTGTTGATTATATAGGATAACCACTAAGAATGGACTGCTTAGACGTCTGTCCAAAGCATCCGTCATAGAATCGTTTTAATTTTGAGAGCTCATTTTTACCACTCAGTAACTTCACGTAAGGTAGCCTTCGGCTCTTAAACAGTGAGTTATAGTATCCTTACTACTGATGGTGAGCAGCCCTATTATGAGTAGATAGAAGAGTCGACTTAGGGATCATGAATGATCGCCTAATTTATTTGTGTTAAATTAGCCACAACTATAGGGAATAAATCGTTCCTGTTTGTACAATTTATTTCAAATTGTGTCTATTATCTTCCATGGATCATTTGTTGCAAGTATGTATGTTGAATACGCAAACAAATAAAACGTGGAAAATTTATTAAATGCCTGATATAAATCCATGTTTACTTTGTTATGGATCATTTTATACGAACTAGATTCTTCATTGGCAGAAATCTGATTCTCTTAATTTTATTTGCCCATAAAACCGCTCGAAAAAACTCGCTTTGGACTATCTAAGCCACAATAGACAAACAATTGACTCCCTGTATAAATGTGATTTTGAAATGTCAGTGAGTATGCATTTATTTTGCATGGTTTCATTTTTGCATCGAAAATTTTCGAGCATCTTTTATGCTTTTAATCAAATCTTTGTTTCTTTTTCCTGTGTCATAGGATTGCTTAGAATCGCCAACTTTATAAAGTAATCGGAGGTGTTTCTGTCTATTTAATCCATTATATACCACTGTAGGGCTATCCGAAGAGTTTGCGGATATTTTTATGTTCAGAATACGGCTACATCCACAATATGCACTTTTATATCGTTTAACTCCTAATATTTTTCGTAATATTTTGCTATGACTTGCACCCACCATTGATCCAACATTTTTTTTTGCGACAAGAATTGGCGCATACGCTTACCCTCCTTTTTAATTAACTTTGTGGGAACACATGCAAAAAGGTTGGTTATATTCATTTGTCATTTGAGAATTGCAGGCGAATTTATTATTCATTCCACGAACCGACAACTTTGAAGCGCTCTGAGGGAAGACTGAGGTGTGTTTGTACCTGACAGAGTGGAAGCCGCCGGCATAATTAATTTGCCACCCACGGCTTCAGAATCTGCAACACGCGCTGAATGTTTTATATACTTGTGTTCATAGAGGCATGATAGCTATGCAAATGTTTGGTCTATGTAAAGTTTTATTTTCTTGCTTCGTTTAAGTTTTCTTCAGATAGAAAAAAAACGCTTGGCAATTTTTCGCCAATTTAAACTTATTCATTAATTAAACGGCATTTTCGGAAACAGCAGCGATGCACTAATCCATGAGCCTCATTAATAGAGCTACAATGCAATATTCCAAGTTAAGGTGACCTGATAAATTAGTGATTTAACAAATGTAAATATAAAACTTCTGTCTTTGAAATGTGATTGTTTCACCTTGTCCTCGGTGCAATGCTCGTTATTAAAGTGCTTCTGAGCACTAATTGAGGGGAAATTAACAAAAGCAGGTGACTTATTCGCATTGAAGTACATTTTGATTGCATATTATGTATTATTAGGTTAATTATTCCAATTTTTTTCGGTGGGAGCAAAATAGACAGATCTCTTGAGAACATTGCGGGCCAGACCAACTGTCTTATGGGAGCCCTGGTAAAAGGGGTTTTATGGGTACCGCAGAAGGAGGGAGTTGAAAACCTGGCAAAAGCAATCGAGGGAGATAGGAGTAAGTACAACCTAGTCATTGACTATAAATGAGCTGAGTGGAACCCGCGGCAGTTAAGGGAAACAGAAAAGCTATCCCATGGGCATTGGACAAGGGAATAAGCCTCTGGATGGGTTTAAATGAAAGTAAACCTCAATAGGCGTCACACAGAGCCAAATGGGAATGCAGGTGACAGAAGGCCGAAAGTAAAACGCATGAAAAGTAAATCAGAGGCAGGTGATTCGGAGCCAATGTTCTCAGTGGGTCCGGCTATTCTGCTTCCACCAAAAATTTTCAAAATAATAAAAAAGATATGTGTAGTGATGTTATAAATCTTTTTTCCCTTAGTTCTTCCTTGGGAAGTATTGCAACGTACAGCACTATTTCCGGTAATGCATTACGGAGACGTTGAAATTTGGTAAAGAAGACATATTTACTCGACGTTACCAAGCTGACTTACAGGCCATAAAATTTCTGATTTTTCCAAGTGACAACTATGAAGGCGAGCAGAGCGGGGAAAGTCCTGTACCACTGGTGGTTTCTAGACGGTAATCTAAGGCAATTTTCGCATGCTCTGTCAAGCTTAAACTAATCCTGCACCTTCCAGATTTTTTCGCGAGAGCTTTTTTGCCACTTTTCCCTATGGCCGTAAATATTATTAAGATTGATAAGCTGTAATTTATATAATTAAAGTTGAAGTAAGATATACAAGGTAAGAAGAGGGTTGTATTTTAATAATAAACAAGGATTCAAGTTGTAAGCGATTTGAAAAGAATGCTCGACCTGATGACTTAGATACGTCTATACCTATAAAAATGTTAAGGAGAGGTAATATCACCCCTTAGGGTTGTATTACTTCGGATAGGCGCACATGTTTATTTTACAAAAAAAAACTAAAAACATAGTATTTAATCGATCTTGATTACCACTCTAGAAGAACAGTCAGGTGATTATTCTGACAACTTTCTTTAGTTATTCTTCTTGCCCCTTAAATGTGACCATGTGACCAAATATTCATTGTTTGTTGAATTGATCGGGTAGATAAAAGTCGAACTAATTATTCACAACACTTACAGCACAGTTACCACCTGAAAGCTGAGGCAGGCGTGTTTCGCCGAGTTTAGGCCGCAGCCGCTATGACGAATGTGGCTCATCAGTTGGTCCCGCCTGTGTGTTTTCTGTCAAACTCACTACAACTTGCCTCCTGTCTTGTTTCATTTCGGAGGAATTTAATGCGCACACTTGGATTTGGAACGAGCCTTTTTTCGAGCTCAGTCGAAAATTTTATATGAATATTCGATAATAAATCCATCAGGTACTGTGGAATAGCCGCAAAATATTCACAGGGGGCCAACAAACAGAAATTTGACTATCACTGCTTAATTATTTACAATACTGACAGCACAAGTAAAAGCACAGAAAACACATAAAGGATGGGCAAGTTTAAAAAGACAAGCCAACTCTTCACACATTGGTACCTGCATACAACAATTCATGCGTTTTAACACCCAACTTCGTCACACTTTGATTTCAGAGGAAAAAATTCAGAAACTAAAGTAGGCACATAAAACGACCTTTAGAAAGAAACTTTACTTCGACAGTGTTTAGGACAGTTTAATCTGCATCATACGAAGGAATTACTCATTAAACTTGAACTCCTGAATAAGTACGTTACAGGCCATACGAAGAGAGTCCACTTCTTCCTATGGACATCTTTCCCGAAATATATATAAATAGTATAAGCATACTGAAATCGCAGACAAGGACCAGTGAGAATGGAATCGACTGGCCACTTATGGCTTATTGGTAATCAGTAGCTAGCCCTACACAACCCCCGGCCTTGTAACCCCTGAGGCACGAACCCACGACCTTTTCTTAGAAGTGCAACACTAACCAGTAATGCAGGTCTTTTGTGCAAACGTTCATTCTGCGCAAATATTATCGGGTCTCAAAACTAACCCATTGCATAAATCCATCCGTAAACTTGATTACAACCCAAAGCTGACTGGGCCAAATGTATGGAAGATGACCATTGCCTGTCGCATTATGGAACCCACTAGTTCCAATGTGCACAAGGGATTGACCTAGAGCCCTGTATGCAGTCAGGCAGTGACTAGAAATATCTGTAGAAAAGCATTGCTGGCCGTGATTATGACGACTTTACGAACTAGTTTTGGCTTATTAGCTGTTAGCAGCCGGCCATTCCACACTTATATGCACAACCGGCGGGTGCTTCTCGCAAAATAATTAGTACGTGCCACTACCATACATTACACACCCGGCATGGCAACAAACCCGTGACTCAGTGTGGAGACAGTTTAATTACTAACCAAGTGAGTGGAGTTGACTTCATGACCAAGCCTAAGGTGCCCCTAAAACAAGATCGGATATGGTTGGCTGACGACGGCTAATAAACCAGAAATGACTATTCTTGTGTCCCTTGACGTTGTTGGCAGGCTTTCTTTGTATATATTAACCACAATCTTCCCAAAAATGAGCGCATTGCTTACGAAATTGAGAATTTCTATCTCCTAGGTTGGCCATTTTTGTCTGAATGGACAGCAAGCGTTTGTGACACACATAGGCTGATCGCTAGTTTTTGTCGACCACCTTGCCTGATTCCGCCTCTGGTATTTCTGACTAACTCTTGTCTTCGGGCCCATGTTAGTGAGAGCGGAGTAGTTTTGGCAGCTGTGGACACCATGTTGTGGGCGCACGGTCTAGATCGTCGTTCGCGAAGCTACAAGTATTATGTCAAATATGTATCAGAAATCAGGTCATGTGTGACGGACACAGATCGGCCGTCTTTCTTTGTCTGCCAATGCATTTTACCAGACATATAAATTCGGCTGATAATACGCGGAGAAGGATAGCTTGATTACAATAGAAGAGAATTCATTCTCATGAAAAATTAAAGCAGCCTTCAATACGAAAACCCTTCTACGGATGAATCAATCACGTGGCTCTGAACAACATGCCTTACAAGGTTGCAACCTGACGAGATAACTTGATCCTTTTCAGCAATGAGGACTAGATCTTTATGGCATCCACATAAAGCGACAGTCTGGGTGACATCCGAGCCACCCTTAATGCAGACTGGTGCATGTGGAACATGTAAGGTGTGGCACGCGTGTTCCGGCCGTTTAAGCTTGTCAGTCGCTGTGACCACATCCACCTCCATTCTACTTGAATTGGTCCTTTCATTTGAGAATGGGGTGTGTGAGACGACATTGAGGTAGATGTAACGTTATTCTGCCTCACCATAAACAAATCTGCGTGCGAATCATCACGACTGAGTCCGTCTCTTGAAGCGACGGTTGAACTCGTCACACACAACTGTCTAACGGCTCCACTACATGCGTATTGTTTTGAAAGTCGCAGGAACATTGGTTCAGTTCCCACTGTCCCGATAAAGCTTCCTCACTGCTCTTTCCCATTTCTACAAATGTCAGTTTTTACATTAGGTATGTTTTAAATGTTTACGGCTTGAGTACGAGTTAGAGGAATTATTTTTATTATGGACGAAGAACTACGCTTTTTTTCTGTGCTTTTTTTCGTCCATTCGATCGCATAGGTTTTACGGTCTCTGATGTTTACGCAAGCTCGGAAATCACTTATATCAGAAAAAGAAATTTATATTGATCATAAGTTTGCAGTGTATTGACGATAATTGAGGAAGACGCTGATGACTCTTAGTATGACACCTGCTTTACTGTGTTTAGGCGTGCACAGCTACCCCGATTTCGCAAATAGCATCAAAAATAGTCCATTGTATTGCTTTGATGACTAACGTAGCCCCCATAAAACAACATTGATTTACATGTGAGTGGGAACACGGAAAGACTTGCTTCCCATCAACCGCACCATCTTGTTTCTTTTCCTGCCTCTGAAGACTGTAAGAGGAGGCAAAGACGACTGAATTTGAACGCAGGCAAAATTCCCGGTCCGGCGTGGAGTAATGGGAGAGGCCAGAACGGCCATAGTGCTAAATATGCAGCCCCGTAGCAGGATCACAACCCTATCACAGTTGGCAGCATCGCATACATCAACAACTTCGCCTCCAGTACCATCAAAGTTTGCACAAAGCGCTTGCAGTAAAACTTATAAACTATATGCAGCACTAGAACTGCTAGCCCCTCGTCGCTGAAAGCATAGCCCTAGCTACCATCTTTACCGTCATCAGCAGCAGCAACGGTAACACCACCAAATCTAGCGCATCATTAACCTTGTCCGCAAAAGGTTCACTGAAATTCCCGATACGACAGTTATTTCCACAGCTGCGGTCATTCTCATGAAGAATGTCGTCACGGCGAACAAAGGTCCACCTCGGCAGCCATAAATTCCTCCGACAATAAAAGTACGAACGCCGTCAACAAAAAATAATTCTAACATGATTACATGGCCTACGTGGCTTACGAAAACCTGTGTCTATTTAAATATAGCATATAAGACCAGTACTGCCTCAACCACCAATACCACCGCCATCATTGAAATAAATACACCAATAAATTGCAAAAGACTGACTTGGGCGCCTTCTGGAAAGTTAAAATTGAAAAAAATGTCCTTGACTTGACGTTCCCAAAGGACGTACTGTGTTCTATCAGCTTCCTCTAAGGCTACCATAACTAAAAGCCCTTCTCTGTCAGTGACAAGGACTGAAAAGGGAACAGCTCGAAATTCAGATCAATTAACATGAACTCGGGTTCAAATTTTTTTTTTCTGTTACTGACTAACATTACGCAACATATGGATCCAAGTACGAGCCCCGGGTTTTTGTGGACAGAACTTGCAATTTACCAGGCTGACATGAGCATAAATAATCAGTCGCCACTTCAGGTTCACCCATCTTTGCGGTTACACTTTTCAATTATTTATTTTATTTGAAGTGCTAACAAAATGCAAGATTACCGTTTCCTTCGCACTGGCACCTCTTAACTTAAGGTCACTTATTTGCACATCCCACATTTCTAAAAAACTCAGGCGGTACATTTTAATTGCAGCCTCACGCTCATAAACAAGGCTTCTGTATATTCAAAAAATGCGCACAACATTTGATGCTTGGCCATCAGTGTACACTAGACAGGCAAAATCGCCTTGAAGAAAATTATTACCGGCTTGTTATCGCCTAAGATAATAGGAGCCTAGTTAGGCATTTCACTCCCGTTGGGAAGTGCTTAGCTGAAATGTGCGGTTGTTACTTTGGACAGAGAATTTTGCCCTTTGCTCTGGTGTCTAAAGCCTGCAATTCATTTTATATGTGGAGTTCTCTTCATTTGCGGCAGTTTTTGCCTCGAGCCAGAGCTTAGAACATAATTCAAATACTATTATGCGCAACCCAATATCGTGGTGATTATTTTGTAAACCTAGCTCCATATTTTATATAATGAAATCAATGAGTTATAAATATGGAGATCCTAAAGGGAACAAAGGTTATAACGCAAAAATATACTGTTTATAAGAATGCAGTACCTCGCACAAATTCTGACCATCAACAAGAGCACTTATCGTGTTCTATGAACGTTTTTTTCCTCTAACTCACCTGGAGAAGTTTATAAGGCGTGTGAAATTTCGGGTAGTTGTTTCGTCTACCCATCTTAAAGGACTGGAGATTCATGATCGCCGCTCTCATTTTATGCCATTCTTTGCCTTGTGCCTGTTGTACCGTCTGTCTGGGTGCGTTGGACCCGCATCTCACCGTAGCTTGTGTCGCCGCCGCCGCCACCACCCTCGATGGTAGGCTGTGTTTGAGTCGGCTGGCCTTTCATTACGGCTTGTTCCACCCCCCGTCCTCGTTGGTCGCGGAAATGATTGGCGACCCCGATTGTTCTACGCCCTGGCGGTCTCCTGTCAAGAGGGTTCTTAAAACCCGATAGGGGGCAGGCGAATTAATGTGGTGGTTTACTGAGCGTTCGGTGGACACCCAGGCTTCTTTTATCTGCCTTGACGTGTGATACTCGCCTCGGCCCACGATCGCAACGGCGTCAAATTGAAGACGTGGTCCATCGGCGCGGCATGGGTGGCCACCTCTGACTTTGGGTCCAAACTTCGTACGGCCAACTGATGCTCTTTCATTCGCAGTTGCAGCTGTTGGATGGTTTCTCAAACATAATTCGGCAGCTACACTGAAGTCGGTAGACAACGGTCGACTTCCCGTGCTTAGGGCTAGGGTCTTTTCGGCCGCATCACTTACTGACGGATTTTTGAGCTAGGCCTGAGGGAAATCCTTTTCCGAAAGGCGCGAGAGATCTGGCGACGGATTCAGAAACCCCATTTATCTACTGAATTCTTGCCATGATTTTAGCTAACAAGGCTTGATCTTCGTTTCGCTTTTTAGCATACTATTACGTTCAATGAAAGCTCGTGGATAACCGTTGCTTCTAAAAAGCAATTGGGGAAGTTTAATCTTGTCCAGTTTGGCGGCTGACATGCTGCAATGAGCTTTCAAATTGTCGGTATAGCTTGCGTACCCAGTTTGGTTTGCGTTGCAGTGGATGGTTGCAATAGTGACTGAGCATTTGCAACGTATTCGTCGGTTTTCGGTTTTTTTGGTCCGGTCGGTGGCAGACTAGAACATACAAGATCGGAAGTGTACCCTCTACGTCTTCTTCCGTCGTAAACGATGCGCGTCCGACGCAGCCAGGCAGGCGGTCCAATAGGCCCAAGGTAAAGAGCTGCATATAATAAAAGCGGTGAGCATGATTCTCCAGGCTCTAAGGATGTGTAGACGAAACAACTACCCGAAAAGCCAGATACCTAATAAAACTCTCCCCGTGAGCGCCTCTTTTTCCTCTGACATACCACCTGGGAATCGCATTTTCACTGCTGTTATTCCACTGCAAGACAGGAATGTCTTTTTTCGCCGCCAAAACAGAACGCGGGATAAAGAACCGTCCCACCCACTTAAAAAAGTGGCCTTACGGTAAAGTTCAGGATGGGTAACTAAAAAAGTGTCTTAATGCTAACACTAACCAAAGCATGCAACTAAACTGCCGTCTCAACCTTAATCCCAGTCCTACCCTAAACCTGAACACTACATTTAACACAATTTTGACCCTCACCGTTTGCCTAATCATGACCCTACTCCTAACTCTGACCTTAACCTCAAACTTAAAACCAAACAAAAATTTATCCGTTACCCTCATCTCAATCCCACGCATAATTTCCTTGGGATTTAGCGCAAAGCCTCATGTATTGTGAGTGGTTCCTTTTCCCGTGTCTTATTGGCGGTTTCTTCATTCATTAAACAAAATGGAAACTTGAGAAGGTTACGAGGTTATAGGACATTTTGGCCCTTCCGCATTTTTCCATCGTCTTGAGCATTTTCAGTTTTTCAAAGTCCAAGGTCTTCCAAATCACATTCAGCAGATTTTACCAACTGTATGAACCACGATAGACGTGTTTTTCTCTGACTTAACCATAGATCACCTTAGAATTGAATCAGAAATGTACCTTGTGATGCATTTTCATTTCCTATGTACGCCTTATATCTTTTTTGTTGGTGAGATTGGTTTTCCCTCATTTTATGCCGAGTTTCTTATTTCATTTTCCTTGAATCCGGAGTATAAAGTCACCGAAGAGGGTAGTTTTGCGATTCGTTTGTAAACACGGTGCGTTTTAAACTGCATAATTTGACCCATTTGTACTTGTGCTTATTAGAATACATTCGTTCACCTTTTGCCTCTATAATCATAAGAAAACTCGTTTTGCGAATGGGAAAGGCAAAAATAGCTTGTCTTCCATCCGCAGTTTTGTTAATAATGGATCATTGATGGCCTATCTCCTGAAATGCTAACCACAATTCTGAAAGGCATTTTCGATTTGAAAGGATTACCCAAGTAAAGTTGTAATATTAATTATTAGGCAGCATTTTTCGAAGAGATTAAGTCATAACAGGAGGTTGGTACTTGAGCGAACCTATTTCCGAAAGCATGAGTAAAATACACTCGGTAATTAATGAAATACTTATTTATTATGCATTTTCACAGTGATTTTTGATGTCCTTATAAATTCAAATGTTTTTTATGAGCTTTTTTGACGCTGAAATGTCGATTCATACAGCATCGTATCTGGCTGCTTATTAATGCCTGTTATTTATTATACAGCATGATTCACATTCACTGTAACATTTAAAGGAACCTTTATGATCCCTTTCAGTGATGGAGAGAATTGTTGGTTTCCCTTACACGGAATAAAACTGCATTTATTTGTGCAACCTTAAGAGCAGGTGCAAATAAAGTTCGGGCTCAAAATTATCCGTGAATAGAGATGTTTTGAAACCAAAAGCTACTATTTTTCAAGCATGAAATTAAATATACATGATATTTTCCACCAAAGAAGTAAAACTGTACCATGTTATTCATGGTTTTACTAAAATATAATTTACCTTTTAATCGCATCAAATATCAATGGAAAAATTATAATACATAGGCAGCTATTTTTATTGTGTATATTTTTAGGTTGTGGACATACAAGCATGACTGAAAGCTCTTTGGATTATACTGCAGGACAGCTACTATTACAACTTCAAGTAAGAAACCCTTTCTTCCTTTCTAAAATGCACCTCAGAATTTACGTACACATTTCATGAGATAACAAAGTTATTGTGAGTATTAATGGTGGCATTTTTTTGCAAGCGCGATTCGTGCAGGTGGGCCATGCAATGCTCTAGACAAAGCTAAAATTCAACCTTCGGCATAATACACTGAGGCGACGTTCGCTTTTTCATAAAATTTATAAGCTCACTTCAACGCAGGCTAAAGTACCACAATAAATGTTTTATTGGCTATGGCCTCTCTCTCTCTCTCTATCTGCGTCAACGAAGCTTAATTGCCATTTTGAGAAGCGTGCAGTGGATGTTGTGATTGACCTTTACCCTCACTGAGGATCCCTTCACTCGGACGAGAATTCCTTTGTCCTAAGGGCAAATGTGGTTTCTATTCATGACAAATTTTATTGATATACATGCTCAGTTTTCTCTCATTTGGTCTTTCTCTCCATCTTGCCTATGCAACCAGCTGTATTGCGCGTTTTGGTATTGCTGTTCGTGGGTTGCCGTGCTTTTAAGAGATGAGGTGCAAAAAATGGGCGACTGGCAGACTTCTTTAGACGTGTTAGTCTTCGCATATGAAGACATCATTTTAATTAGTTATTTCGGCCTATAATTTGCATTGTGTAGCCTTTGCATGATTCGGGATTACACAAATGAAAAGTTGCTTTCGCAGCTCTACTGAACGTAGCTGAATGTGTAGTAGAACTATCTACAGATTAAGTTGGCTACCGTCCGGCATAATACAGCCAGATCGTTTTGCATGTGACATTTCGATGTGATATAAAAAGGTGTTGTGTTATTCCTAGTGACGCCTGTCAAACCATGACAACCGGTGTATTCATTTTGATAAAAAAAACTGCTTCTTTATATACCTCCAGAAAAAGCCTTTTTTGTAAAAAGGTCTTCAATCTGATTAGGTCTTCCTGACCCAGTGTTCAATACACGCTCAGTTTGTCTTTCTTAGAATTAGTGCAAACAAGAAGATTTTCATCACAGCATAACCAAAGATGAAACAATGTAACGCGAAAGTGTTTCAGAAAACCTGATCCACTAATAGAAAATGTAAGCATAGATAATCAGTTGTAACATAAATACCATCCAAACCGTGATACCTTTGATGCACTGATGTGCACTTACGGTCAGAATCGAGACAAAAGAGTCGAGAGCTGAAGCATATTGATTTTTTATACCATTTTCTCCAATGAGATGTCGTCTGAGCGCTCCAAGCTTTTTGTCTCACTTCGGTGCAATATATGACAATGACATTGGTGTGTCGCAAAATTAATTCATGGGGCAGTAAGTAAAATATAAAATGAGAAATATTGGGTTCAACTTCATATTTGAATTTAAGTTTTTTAAGCTCCAACGTATTGCAATACTTCTTTTTCGAATACTTGAAAACACTTTCTTTTTGGGCTCCTTCATTTTATGGCTATGATATCCACACCATGTTTCCACTTGTATTTTGCATCGTATCTGTCATAGCAATTGCCTCACCAGCACTTTTTCAGTATAATTAGACTGGAGACTTGTTGCATGAAACGGAGGAAAAATGTTCGAAAGCATGATAGTAGAGAAATTTATGAGAAAATGTAAAGTTGACTCGAATTTTATCCCAACGGATACTTTAATATTTGACTGTAATTCATGAGAACAAGAATAACTGTTTCCCTTTTTCTCGCATTCACAAAATCGCTCTCATAAAGCTTAACATACAAAGGGCAGGAACAACTGATATGCTCCCTGACTAGGATCATCTCTTAAGAGCAGGTGGCGCTGCACTAAACAACACCAACGGTACTTTTATCGGTTTCTTCACCGCAAACTCAGCTTTAATCCTATTCTTTGCTCTAAACTTACACGTAACCCTACCCTTAACCCTACCACTAATTTTTCTTGAGTTATGCGCATAATCGCCTGCCTTGTGATGAGTTCATATTTTGTTGTCTTGTTTAAGGGAAATAAGTTATCGTAACGTATAAGTTGATATTAAGCTGCACCTAGAGATGGACCAATCAAATCTCAAGGTCACGCCAAACATACAGAAACATAAAAAGAAATAACGGTCTTTCTCCAGAATAAATGAAGGGTTCAACTCACCAACTCACATGCAGATGCTAAAAACATTGCTTCATAGTTTTGGTGAATGTCATTGAGTACTGGGACATTCTTTACGAAACTACAACAAATAAATCCTTGTTCGTCCTCTTTTGGCAACGTGGCTCGCAGAGTTCCATATTTGTAGTGATATTTTGATTGCCTACTCGAAGACCACTCCAGGCATTCAAAGGAAGAATGTGAAGTGTAAGCCGTGAGTATGAAAATCAGTCAACGTGTGGAGATCAATGCATTAGCTGTTGCCCGCGCCTCTGCCATCTATCAAATTCGAATAATTCGGGGATAAAACGCAAACTACCAAGGTCATTGCAAAGCCCTGAGCGAAAAACGTTTACATTAACAATACAAGAAGATGATAAACTACTTGAACTCGTTAATTTCCTCAAATTTTACTAGCTCATAGGATGCATTTTAGCCAGTATGTGATAGGCCATGAATTCGGATCATAATTGTCTTTTTAAGTCACGCACAATGCCAATGATTTTTCGAATGCAATTTCGCTCGCTTGTTTAAGTTGTCTGCACAATGAATTAATTTCTGCTTTTTGTAAATGAAATAAAAACATCTGAGGTAGGAAATAGGAAATTTTATATAGTCCGTAATTGCAGAGTTGTAGATGTTGTTTTTGTTGTTGTGTCGACATGTTCGTGTATATGCGCATTCAACTAGAAAGGATATAAATGGTCGATGTTGAAATGCATGTCTACCAGGCGACCGCTAGGTTCAGTTCTAAGTTACTTTGCTGTCGGAAACTCTATTGCATTGCAACTTTCACCAAAGAGTAATTGATATACATGCTTCTGCAGACTATCTAAAATGCAAATACATAATGTAAAATTAAAATCCTTGTCGATCATTGTGTACTTTAAGTCAATGTTGTTCAAAAAAACATAGTGTACTTCTATGTTTCCTGCTAGTCAAATGTAGATGTATACACTTTTATATTCAATATATTTTTATAGTGAATTTCGTATGTTCATTTCGAATAATATGGACTGCGTAGCCCCCCTGGCTTCTATTGAGGGTACTTACAATTCTATAATAGATATAACTTCTTTCACAAACGGATGGGTTAAATAATAACAACGGACACGATTTTGATGGCAATTTAAATGGAGAAAGCCCACTGTCTCTAGCGCTTTTCCCTTCGAGCTCATGTTCAAATCCTTTACTTCTACGAATCAAACAGAAACTTCAAAAAATTCATTTCGTCCTTATAAAGATTTAGTAAGAGGAAAATATATTTATTTTGTGTTCACTAAATGTTTTACCTGGTTGCGAATCGCGTCTGCAGTTAACTTCAAGACACATTTCCTTCGTCTTAAGCAGACTATTGCAGGCCCGGTTCATTCCGGATTTCCTTCTATATGTTTCCGGCTCTACGGAATGAGCGAGAGAGAGAGAGTTGAGGAATTACGTCTCTGTGCACTGATGGGCTTGAGATTCACTCATACTTCCGTTGCCCATCAGCTTCGTTTTCAAATGACTTCCGTAAAGGATCCACCTTTGCATGCACTGGCATTTTCCGGACATATGGGGTAACAAAGAAAGGAAGCCCTACATTTCTGCAATGTCTAGTATGACTTGGTAAAAATTAAATTTGCAGTTTTAGTTCATTTGCAAAATTAAAATTGCTTCTTTGTTGTCAAACTGGAAGCAAGTCGCGAAGAAAGGAGACACGATCAGTGGAAAAAGAGCTTTATTAGCCTGACGTTGCGGATTATCACTCGAATCCATCATAAGAGACCGAATCAGATAATGGTATTGTATCGCCCAGGTTTTGCAGCAAGTTGAAAAATGTTCGACTCGGTTGCAATAATGCTTGAAACACAATTTTACAGCTTGTCACTCGAATGTTAACTTCAGCATACCATAGGATACGGCCATTCAGACTTATTTAATTGGCGCACCCACACAGAGCGCCATCGAAGAGTGTACAATGCTTAGACATGAGTTTAGTTCAACACTCATCAGTCCCAGGAAGAATTTTCTCAGAAGTGAGAAAGTCTTTTCAGGTCACAGCAAGGGTTGTCCACCAATCTATTTAGAGAACCACATACGCTCGCGTTTTGGGCCATGTAGCTCAATCTAGAGCCCTCACAGGCATTCATAGTCACCAGTAAATGGAAACAAAGGGGGACAGCTGTAGCAGTCGATGAAATATCGTTCATCATCAGCACATAATGAGATGAACATATTTCGTACTGAAGTGTGATCTGTGAATGAACACCATATGTTCCTTAATATTTCCATTCCTATAAATCGGAACAATTTTTATATGACTTCCTGACTCTGAACATCTGACTGCAAGCACAAAAAGCAAATACTCGAGGTTCACGCAGGGGTTATCCTAAATGAAGATAGAAATCTGAGTAGTTGATGAAGCCACATAAGCCAGAAATATCCGTATCTTTTTTTATGTGATTTAGCGTATATCTACTGCACACTGCTGAAATGTACAGCGCAGGAAAAATCATGGGCGCACTAAAGGGCATTCAAAATTCTCCCTGAAATTTACCTGTAAATCTCCTTATGTGTCCCAATCTGAACGATGATTGCGCAAGCGTATCTTGAACCAAGTTTGGCAGTTAGCACACCTGTGCAGACGATAATTATTTCGCCCCCTCATTTCGGGCCTGGTAGAATTTGTGACATTTCAGCAGTGGGAAGACCACCAGCCACAGGTCTTGGCGTTATGATTGATGGGTCCACCTACGATCATACTCGTACTATGGAAATTACATGGCTTTCATCAGCCTTGACTAAATAGTCGCAGCAGTCGTTAGCCAAATGGAGCCTGTGTATCATGGTCGATTTCTGTCGATATTGCAGAAGCCCTTGATTGATCACATATCGGCAGGCCATGGCTTACAGCTTATGGCCAGAACAAACCCACAGTTTTTGAGCAATAGAAGGACTGCTGCAATAACGCCTTTGACGGAAATAATGGCCTATCGGACATTGACTGATTTTTACCGAGGTCATAGAGTATCGTTTCTGCGTCAACATCGTGAGCGAGGTCAGCGAGACACCCGGTTCTCAGCTTTCGCGCAGACAGTTGCGCTAAAATGTTTGCACATGTCCATCCGTTGTGAAGGATCAACTGTATCTGTGCATTTAAGGACAGCAAATGTGGAATGTCACTATTTGACACTAAGTTGGGCCTTGCTTGAACATTTTTATTTTGCATCTTTCTGCATGGTTAGCAGCCAAACATAGTGACTATAGAGACAATTGTGTAGTCCACTTTTGCCAATATTTCAAAATTAATAAAGAAATCAAATGCTAATTGAAAGGCTCGCTGCAGTGACGTTTGAGTTTACCCACTATGGTACAGTCATGTTTCTAATACTGCTATTAATCAAAGACCGAGATAACCTGCTCTCTCGTACCGGTGGGAGGAAAATTCTAGTACTTTTTCCTATTTAATTGTCACTGAACCATTCTGGGCTTGGAGAAAGATGGAATAGAGGTTGAAAGGCGCTAATATTTTTTCAAGTTCAGCAGTTAGTTTCATGATGCCTCCGAACTATAAGTCTTAAATAAATTAGGGGAATTATTTAGAAATACACCATAATAGTCACCGATTGGATGCACTGTATATATATATTGCACCATTGGAGTTACCACAATTAAACGAAGGGCAGGCGTATAAACCGTTGTGTAAAGTTTTCGTGTACATTGTTGGTATGATAAGGTGTGTTTAGATCTGAGCGTTTTCCCATGCATTATGCTAATCAGCGTGTTGACTAACTTGGAAATATTGTAATGTTTAACAGATAGTTTATGCTTAATGTTTGAAAAATAGTCACCATTTCAAGCTGTTTAAATGCCCTAAGGCCCTTCACCTTTATAATTAACGTAATTTTTGCATGGGTGCTCCCCTGTATCCCAGATGTGCCGAATGGCAATCAATAGATTGACCTCAGGAGACACGCACGTACAGTAGTTGTCCTATCTCCTGAAATGTTAACTGCTGACTGTGTTTTCTATTGGAAAGGATTACTTAAGTAGGCTTGCAATATCAATTATCTCGCAGTATAATTCTAAGATATTTCAGTTTCAATAAGATGCCGGCTTCTAAACGAGCTTCATTGCAGCCGTGTATATAAAGTACACTCCGCTAAAATACCTACGTAAGTAGTCTGCATTTTTCGAATTGATTTTCGATGCCAGTGCAAATCCAAATATAGTCTATAGAAAACGTGCACGCAGATAATTATTTTGTAATAAGTTGGTGGCACGTCACGCCTCCCTAATGTGTTATACCTAAAGATAGGGTCCCGTTCAGTTTTAAATAACTTTTTAACTTCCCGAGGACCGTTGAACCTGACCTGCAAACGCACTTGCGCTTGGAAGTTCCAAAATTCACGCTGTGTATACTTTCCGCATAAGAAAAAGCATACAAAAATTCCAAGTAAGTGAAATGCCATATACGACTCACATAATTCTGCAACAGTTGTTGCTCATGTCGTATAATTGATAAGCAGCACTTATTGACCTACAGACACGATGTTAAGTGAATCAATATTTAAGGGTCTTAAAAATCTCATAATTGCAACTTATTTGTTAACGGTAACATGCCTTTTCATGAAGTCTTAAATTAAAGGAAGGTGCAGTTTCTAATTGAATGAGTTCATAATTACCTACCTTGTGCATTTTGTCTAATATATATTTAAATTTCTAAGGGCTCAGAAAATCAATGGAACAATTTCATACTAATTAAGCAGTCAGCTTACCGAGTATGGTTATAAGGGGTGGCCAAAATGAAACTCATTCGAACGCCAGTATCATATTGTGAAGGAAATATCTTGGGAGTAAACTGCATAGACATCAGTATTAAGATTCCAACTGAATATTTCTTTTCACCCCAATTTATATTTCAGAATTCTCGTTAGCGTTTCATGAGATAGGCCAGCTGCATTCAGCCAGAAACAATTATACCTCTGTCACTTGATACGACACAATAACATTGACTAAAAGGACAACATTCGCTGGATACTGCAACGAGCGTCATTTGAAGACAAATTATTTGGATCCGGCAGTGGGGCACGCATAAAAGCATCCGACATAGATTTCCGTCCCTTTTTTGGGCCTGACCTAAAATGAGCAGCATAGTCCTAAAATCGGCAATAAAACTCTGAGTCTGTTGTCTTAAACTTTCTCTTGATTGCCGTGCCCTCATCTATAATTGTGGCACTCAAGATGCGTCCAGTATATTAACGGCTGCAAATTGATGGCCCTATCACGGTGCGAACCAGCTACTTCCGGATCTTGGGTGAATCCCCAAAATGGTAATTTTCTCTCTGCTTTTTCTGAATCATTCAAAGTTTCCTCGGTTAAAAAAGCACGGTAAGTGGCACGGATCAAGATGGAGGTTATCAGCACAAATCCATACTAGAAGTCCAATACCAGAACCAGTCTATCGGAGCTAACTTTCAATGTGATATTTGAAATCATCTTTTCTTTTTCAAAATCTCTACAGCTCATTTCACGTAATTTTTAGAATGTATGAATGCAAGTTCAAGGTTTCGTGGTTGTATGCCCTCGATCACAACTTTTGAGTCTAGACAACAGGGAACCTACCCGATGACGCTTACAGCTGGCTCAACAGCAACTGGAGTGCATTTCATCGCACACGATCTTGATTCGCATAACAACGTACCAACTGGCCGACGCGTAGCAACAAGATCATGCAAGCCAACCCTCTGATCGCTAACCCAATCACAAATTTGTAAGATCACGGCATCAGTCCTTGCTGACGGTTAGGACAATTTCCCTCACAATTTTCTCGCACTTTCCAGCTTCAGTGTGTGCTATCTCACATCAATCACTTCACTGTGTGCTCCGCGAACGACATATTCAACTCGTCCTGCTTCCAGTCGGAAGATTTAGCCAACCACCATAATTCCACGGGCCGACTACGTTGTTCAGCACCCTGTAACCTCGAAGTCCTCCGTCCTTTCTGCGAGAATTTAATTTGTGCTGACATTACAGCCAAACCGATGGCCTCCTGTTCTGTAATTTAGCCCTGCGACACAATATATAAACTGATAAAAGCATCCGAATCCCCAGACTCTCTTGGATGCATGAATTAACCATGTCCACACATATATTAACCAGGGTTCTACACATTCTGGTACATTCCATATTCAGTACCTAGTCTCGTGGCTATGGTCAATAAAGCTCGCCTGATAATAGGTCTTCCCCGCGACTGACAAAGCCCGATAGGAAAGTGGTTATATTTTAGTTCGCATCATTATAGGCTTCCTAGGACGTAATTTTCATAGCAGCGACGCGTAGACATGAATTTTATATGAAGCTGGTCGTGGCTTTTTGGGTGACCCAGCTATCTGACTTAGTTTCGTATCATCATTCTAGCTCATCCAGGAGCTAAAAGACACCCATTGCTGTACTGCCATTTCCCATACACTCAGAATATCCCTGTAGCCACAGATTTGCCCATCACTGTATGGAAAATGATAAACCATTACAGTGAATGACGTAACTGATGAAAACTTCGTAAGTTTACAAATGTTCCGTTATTACTTGGAAACCGATTCAAATACAACAGCCAAATATCCTAATTCATAATGAACGACTTACAGAAAAATTAAAAAGCAAAATAAATATGGAAACTAATATTCGTTTTCCCCAGAAATATCATTTTTCCAAGAAACCGAAAGTGTCCACGGTTTGAAAACATCTTGCCAATTCAGGTTAAGTGATTTATCGAATTAATAGAAGCCAGCTCGTGCCAACAAATGAACACACAAACAACAGGTATTTGTGTAATGTGCACAATGAAAACCAGTCAAGTGTCGGATGTTTTTTAAACTGTTTCAGAAAAGTAAGTACTCCTTTTCCTTTTTTGATCTGGTCAAAGAGCGGGTGATTAGGACGAAAAGGAATTCCATCACTGATGTAACAGTTTTCATATGGTTACACGTCCGGAGATCGGTGGATGACTAGGCAATTGGAGTAACATTAACAGATATAAACATAAATGTACCAGTTTTTGTGAAACAAGAAATTTTCTTCAGTAAAATTACTGTGTGCTTTCTGAGAACGTTGCAATAAGATGCTTACTAGGACCTCCTTAGGTGTCAGTGAACAATTTTCAGTTTCCGGGATTTTCAACAACAGTCCAATAGGTAGTTTATATGGTTTACAAAGTGAGAAACGGAGATAGGAATCCGTTATCATACAAATGGCCTTTTGCTACCTTCCAGAGGGATTACGGTTAGGATTCTATTTAAGGCGTTAAGATAGGTTTTTAAGTTAAGTTATGGTTAGAATACAAGGAAAGATAGGCGCTGTGGAATTTAACGCAAGAAATCCTGTAGTAATGGTTGGTTCCTATTCGTAGCTGTTAAATTTTTGCTTATCAAATCATTCAAAATAAGTGTTTTTGGTGACAAATAACACCTACGATTAAAGTTCGTGTTCGTTCTTTTTTATGTAGATTACACTTGTGTCTTAGCCAAACATCAGGCCCGATTGCTGATAAAACATTCACTGCGAAGTTCACAGATGAATATTTTCTTGATCAGTTGACAAGACCTTATATAGCAACCGATGTCTTGGAAGAATATCTCATTGGAGTATCTCACTCGTGAATATGCGCATTCTGCATCCTTTTTTAACATACAGCCGAGGAAAAGCATAACTTTTCTAGAATGTTTGTGCTCTTCCTTGAGAAATAATGATAAAGGTTCCGCCGCAAATGACGTAACTATAAACATAAAAGTCTCAAAGTGTTCGAAAGGTTTATTGAGTCGTCTGGTTAATTTGTAAACTACGTACTAGATGAAGATAGGCCGTAAAATGTTATCTAACCATATGCTCAAACACGGGTATGATCATCTAGTGGTGGATATTTTTCAGATTACTTATGGGATGTTTGTACATGCTTGGAAGTTGTGAAGGTGTTTAAATAGAGGGCAACCTTTGGCGCTGTTGCTCGCTTATAAGTCATACAGTTACATATGTTACACATGATTTTTTATGGAAGGGACAACTTCTGGCTTTCTGCAAACAACCAGTTTTCGCCTTTTGTCCCACATGGCCTCCGCTGTCCAAACAGTAACTGTTGCAGTTAGCAACGATACGTTTATTTTACTCATCCGTTAAGATTAATGTGCTCTGGGAAAATAGAACGCGATAATGCGTACATATGGCCTTCTAACCCCTGTCCTACATCGGGCGGCAACCGCTTGTTTAGCAATAAATGCTAAGAATAAATGTCAGGATCTGCTTCATTTGCCGATCAGTACATTGTTTCTGTATCTTCCTACAGCATACATTTCCTGCTTAAAAAATCCGACGATGACAGCGGAGGCACTACGGTACATTAGCATCACATCATTGACCGGCGGCCAGCCAATCAACGATCAGCGTGATTCATGTCGCTGGGACGGCTGCAGGCGCACACACGAGGTCAGCTTTCACAAGAAATTAAACGGCTTTTTTCTTCAGCAAGTAGCACGCCTGCAACTGTCACATTTTTGTGACGTCGCTGCCCCCCTACCTCTCCCACCTCACCTCCTTTGGGGTCACACCGACCACACACCGTGTCCCGAGGTTAATTCTTTTAAGGGGACCGGCCAGGGGAAGTTAGACTTTGGATTTTGTACGCGGCCTAAACTTCCGCGATGGAGACGACCTAAGATGTCCTATGCGGATGGTTCAACCCTAACGGTCGTTCCGATCAGATTGCATTGAATGCTGCCCACCTTCTGGTTTTATGCTGAGGACTGCCACCCGTACATCAGAATATCCATTGCAGAATCCTTAAAATAACGTAAAAGGTTTCACGACAGCAAAGCTAGGCAGAACCCGTATTAATTTTTATCTACTGCCTTTGGAAAGTTCATTGGGCCCTTTTATAATTAGAGCATTGAGAAGTTCAGTTTCTTGCTGAAAACAAAATACACTATGTTCGCAGCCATGCCGTAAAAGTTGGCCAGGTATTCTGGAGCAGATGATGAAAAGAAAGACGTGATACAGTAAAGCGTTATAGTGGATAAGGTTCTGGGACGAATTAGAAATAGGTATATGACTTAGCGGTACTCTCAGTCAAAGTTTTACGGTCTTTATGAGCATTCCACGATCAGTATTACAGATAACTAAATAGACCCATGATTGCTACTTTAGGTAACTTTATCGTGTGCCTAGAATCTGCAGAAACGTGTGCATTTAAAAATACGCCGTTAATAAGACCTGGTGGTATGGCTAGATGAGACAGTTATTGAAAGAAAGCCTAGACAGCTCTGCTAGTCGGAATAAACTGCTGTTATACTGCATAGCAACCTGGCCCTAAAGATCTGACTGAATGAAAAAGACTGATATCGTCTCGAGAACAAAACTCAACGAACCTCTTAGTGGATAATCCCCCGTGACAATGTTAGTACATAATCTGCCATTCAAAGGTTGTGGGCTCAGTGATGCATATAATGGGCCTTTGTGTGGTACCTAGCTCGTATATTTTTTTCGAGGTAAATGATGTTTGACTGGCAGATAGAAGTTAGGCATTACGCATATCGCTACATAGATTAAACTTACCCATCTAGTGCGCCGATAATTGATGAATATCTTCATTGGCCGAAGTTACCCCATCCAGCCAGC
Organism: Schistocephalus solidus; assembly: GCA_017591395.1. Classification (NCBI taxonomy): domain Eukaryota; kingdom Metazoa; phylum Platyhelminthes; class Cestoda; order Diphyllobothriidea; family Diphyllobothriidae; genus Schistocephalus; species Schistocephalus solidus. The sequence goes on along the minus strand of WEDG01002576.1, from coordinate 73,461 downwards.
ATACAATTGCTCTTGCCAAAACCTGACAGTTCACTTGGTAATATCGTTTGGTCGAGTCAATTGCTTGGATTAGACAGTTACAAAAACATACTTGCCAAGTGTGTGCTACAATGGAACCACAGCATTAATGTTGGACGAATTCGACGAGGCTAACCTTATCTTGCTAACATTTTGTCTTCCCCATATTCAGTTAGAGGTTTTTTGATCACCAGGTTCGGAATGATGCTCAGATGTATTCTGTCCTCATTAAAATACATACCGGTAGAATTAGCAGTATAGCTAACACGGAGGAGTCATCAGTTTAGTAACTCTAAGTAAGAGGCTCTTATGCCAAACCTGTTGGACATCCTTGTTGTTGCCTGTCTCAGAAATGCCCTTGACGCGGACGTCACAAACCGTTCGCTAACTGAAATTCAAGCATAACGTACCCTGGCTCAAATTAGTCGACAGCGTCAGCTGACCTAACATTTGCTACTATAGGCATAACTGCATGCCTCAGGACGTGAAATAACGTTTGGCATCCACCCCTCGGCCTTTTCGGGAAAGAAACCACACACAAATGCAATCCGGATAAAAACCTTTCCGAAAGGCATCCTAGGGTGAAGGTCACATAATAATAAGGTCAAGGTGGGAGCTTCTACATAGTATAAGCCGCATTTTTAGGATGAACTTTGGGCTCAGTTTTTACCGAGACAATTTGGAGGGGAAAGTGGATTCTGGAAGGAAAAGGCGCAACTTGATGTCTGTGGGCACGCAGCTGCCCTATGCGAAAGCTAAGCGCAGTTAGGGGCAAGTGGTAAGAGGCATTCCTGACGAGCTTACCGGCTGTATACCAGAAAACGTTTCACGTTCCTGCATTCAGTGAGGCCCTCAAAGTTATTATTGAAGCAGGAGCAGGCCTATAAGCTGTGAGTTCTTTGATACTTTTGAGGGTACAGAGAGGAATTATTCCGATTCTGGTCGCCTAGTTCTTAACTCTAAAATGAACTCTTTTCTTTTCCTTGACTTGGTTGAAAAGCCAACGACGGCCATAAGATCTGTAATTTATTTCCACTTTTTGTGGAACCCATCTGGCATTTATAATATTGGTATCGAACGCTCGATTTACAGATATCCGTCAGCTGGTTACTCGTACTTCAGCAAAGTGCCCGAATACATGCCAGAGAGAAGATGCTAAATGTGTGTACAGACGTACATAGGGTTAAGGGACGTTCTCATCCTGTTGCGCCTTGGGCTTCAATCTAGAGCCCTGTAGACCGCCACACAGCGACAAACCGATGGGTACTAGTTTACCCTCATCAGTATATCCATAAATGAACTGACGGAAAAAACAAGCCCTTGGCTCAATGGCAAGACCGTTGAAACGATTCATGCTCAATAATTAAAAGAACGTAGGTTAGAACCGAAGTTGCCTACACGCCTGTAGTTAGGCAATGCTAGCTGATTATGCCTAATAAGCCAGATATGGCCATCCCTGCTTCTCTTTTCTTTGTTGACAATCCCCCTCTGCCTGCCGTCACCTATAAAAATGAGTAGCACAGGCAAGTCATGAAAGCTCATTCCCATCCTACGAATAGGGCAAATTAGTGGCACGCATGCATTCCCGATTCTACGAAGCATACTGTGGATTCGTTACTGAATGGTAGAGTGTTCCACTAAAATTTTCGATGTTCCGGTTAAAACTTTCAAACCAGCCGATGACGTCAAAGAAACTAGTCATGGCAGTTTTCATTTCCTTTGTTTTATTAGTTGTCACTTCTCGGTCATTTGATGTTCATGACCACGACAGTAGCCGCGAGAGTTCTAGACTCGGACTCGAAACAAATAGGAACGTCCGTTTTAGTTTTTTGGTTGGTTTTAACAGGCGACTGCTAGGTCAATGGCAAAATTCAATCAAGTATATTTTTCTACATAAGTTAATTGTTACTCCGCATCTAAAGACGCCCCTTCTGCTGAGGCAGAGCCCTTTGGTTCTCAAACATTGATCATTTCACCTAGTTCACAAAGCACTATTTTCGGTCATTTCATTCAAATTCGCTCTCTGGTAGTACTTTCTTTTATGTGTACCAGTACTTTCCGGTCGGAAATGAGGGCTCAAAACTTGTGGTAGTGGACAGACTCGGTTTGATGTAGATGAATTTAAGCCATACCAACCATAGCAAATCTGTGGATGATCTAGACCAGATGAACGATATGGAACAGGTAGTCTTCAGCTAGACTATGATGATACGCGTATGGTATTAGAAGATTGTGATCTAGACATGCAACTGAGGAGAAAATGAAGTGGAAGGCTCCAAATAGGCACGTCGCATGTAGAATCAGCATACCAGTCGTTTACCAGAATTGATTCAGAGCTCACAGGTAGTAGGGTCAGTATGTTCATAAGAGTAGTCTGATTAGCACCATTAATCTGCATTATTAAGATCTCGAGTCAACCGGTTTGCAATTGCACAGACACTGGAGTCAAGCCGAAAAATTTAGAAATGCCTTAAACAGCAGCGAGGACGCCAATCTGAACGCCGCTAATGTAAGTGTTTTTACTCAGTGATAGTAGCATTGAGGTATTAAGGCCCACAACAGCGGCACTCAGAGAAATTCCCAATGTTAGCAGCAATGGCCTGAGAATAGTTTAAACGAAGCAATCTCAGAGGCAGCTGAGTTTCTCCGAGGATGCTGGCCGTCAGCGATAGCCTGAACATCTCAGGAATTAGAATTCCTGGTAATTCAATCCCATGTCATCCTTTATATTCATAATCTCAGTTGAATGGTTTACTGTTGTCAGATGGGGTGAAACATTCAAATGTTGCAGCAACTATTCGAGATACGTCAAAAAGACATTCGCATAAAAGACCATTTACCACATCTGAATAATAGTTTAACATGTTTACTTACAATGTTTAAGTAACACGTTTGTAACACAAATTACAAGGAATCTGGATAATCAAATAACAGGCATAGAGGAAAACTCTGCCACACCGTTCCAGTTAAATGACGCAGTATTTAAAGGTTGGAGTCTAGAATACAGAGAAACTGGAGGGATTTTGAGAGGTCCACCCAACAGCAGAATAATGAATCACTTTGGAAAAGGATCATTCGAAACTCGATACACACTATTCACCTCAAAAGCTAAATGACAGCTCTTTACACCCCAGTCCACAGTTTGAGAAAAAATTCAGTGAAAGCATTAGAGTACGCTAACGCTTGCTCTTCATGATTTAGATAGGTGCCATCACAATTAACGAAACGACGCGCGAATTTACAAAAATCGAAGCTAAGGTTTTAGCTAAAAGGATCTCCATGGTAATAGTAATTCCTTATGTAAATGTCGTCGCAAAATGCTATCGGTAACCCATTTGCTCATTTTTGACTTTTTTGTCAATTCATAGGTTAAAACATCGAAAAATGATGAAATCGATACCGCATAGTTGTTTGGTGTGATCAATAACGATAGAAAACAACAATCACTAACAATGGGGATGTTCCATCGAACAGCCCTCAAACCACGTAGCGTTCATAATAAGAACCCTTTTTGAACCAGCCTACATATAGGACCCGATGAACACGATTAGGCGTGTGAGAAACCCTACGCCAATGCAGACTGTCAGGTGAAAGACGGTCCCGGCCACAGAGGCTTCCAACTCCAGTATCGTTATGATGTTATTATTGCCAGGTTACGTTTAGGGGCAACGGAACGATCGCACTGTGGCGAAATACCTACTCGAAACCATCAGCCGGCCCGGGGTTTTGAGGACGTTAGTTATTGGGATCCTATGCAAGGCACCTCAGTACGCACGTCAGTTAAGCTGAAGCTCCAGCTAGGTAACGGTGCCTCCAAACTGGACCTTTTTGGGTTTTAGGACTATCCAGGCTCTTAACGACCTTTTCGGCGTACGTAGGAGCAAATAAAACCACACTTGAAACAGCGCTAACGCGTCGGCCAGGTTGATTGCTCCAGACCTAGCTGACAATTAATTCTGTAAAAGGGTGTCCAATCCGCAGGCGTGATCATTGTCAAAGTTAGCCGACAGATGCGTGGACGAGATGGGTTCATTAGGTCCTTAAACCCTATTTTTGCTTAAAAAAAAACTTTGAAGTCGCTGGTGCCCTGGGTACAAGCCTAGTTTTAGGTGAGAAAGGGCGCAAAAGAATAAACACATTCATCTTGACTAGCGGAAGTGCAAAACACTAAGCAAGAAAGGAGAGGACGGAAATAAACGATGCTATCTGAAGCAAATATTTGACAAGGAAAGAAAGTGTCAGTGCTCACAAATAGGTACCTTGTTCATTGAACGAGCCAGGTCGAATTGACAAACATCGTCCAGACTACCCCCGACTCGCTCACCAAAGTAGTCAAATATATACAAATCCTGCATTTGCACAGCCACCGAGGACAGTACAGAGTCCAAGACTTGGTTACATTGCGCGAGGTTGAGAATGCGCAGGTACGGTTGGCTGGTTGGAAGGTTCCTGAAAGACTCTCCAATAATCACGTGATTTCCCACGAGGCTGAGATGTTGCAACCTGTGGCAGGTCTCCAGGATGCGCACGAGGCCGACGTCTGTAACACTCCAACACCAATTGAGAAAGAGGGCAACTAGCAGCGATCCACAGCCCTCACAGATCGCCTTTACGACCGCATCGTTAACAGCGGGGCAGTCAGTTAGGTCCAGATGCCTCAGATAACGCAGTTGAGATTGTCGCGCAGGAGAGAAAGTATCACAGAGGGCTTGGCTGGTAAAAAGACGTCCTTTGCGCAGAGCCAGCTCCACTAGACTAGCCAAACAGGCGATGTGAGGTAGACAAGAATCGTCGATATACTCTGCAAAGCTGATGGACAAGATCTCAAGGCCATCAGCACGAAGTAACTCAAGGAACTTAGGGTTATCGGGGAGACGACGTGATGAGACGGAGGGGAGGCCTAGATGGGAAGCAATCTTGGAGATATGAATGTCCAGTAGACGGGAAAGAAAGTTTGAGAAACCGGTTGCGCTGAGCTCAAAGCCATCGAGCCAGATACAGCATAGAGTGCCGTTCTGAACGGCTCTTCCCTCCAGAAGAGCTTCAAGGGCCTCATCTGTGATCCACTGAATTCCATCCAAATTGAGACGTCGTAGCAGAGTAAGGCCTCGAGTGATCTCTTGCACTCCATCGTTGCCGACATTGGTGCAGTGCGACAAGTTAAGGGCTTCCAGACGTTTGCAACGCGACACTAGTATCCTTAGAAAGCCACCCTGAGGTCGAAAACCGTGCAAAGATAGTTTAATCGCGTCATGAATAGCATCGTTTTGTGCGCTATGGGATGGGGAAAATGTAACGTTACTTCCTCAAGTTCTATCAGGCCTAAAATAGGTCGGTCTTTAAAATGCGTCAAGGTGGAGTAATAATTGTTATCGTTTTCGAACGCATACGACAATATCGCCTCGTTCATTATTTTGAAGGATAATATTTTTTCAATTTTAAATGTTTCCAATATCACAAAAACTTTTCCAGTTTAAGTACTTCTGTTTGAATTTAGAGAGGTTACATCTTAACTTATCAAGATTCAGCTACATGAAGACGAGGAAAAACCCCGTGATTTAAGGCAATAATGCTTTTTTCTACCAGTGCTTGACGCAACCCCTCAAACTGACGCTATTCTCGAAACCATGAGGTTTTTGCGGGAAAATTATCTGGTCAGGAGCTCCTGGCGCTGATACAGCTCCAATTTATTACGCCAAATATTACGAAGAGAGCCCTGCCACTATTCACCCCAAAACGACTCATAATCGGAACAAACTGTTATTCAGTAATCAAGTCGCCTAACAACTGGGCCCCACCCTCTTCAGTCTCATGTTCTCGGCTATGCTGATGGACGCCTACCGTGATGAGCAGTCTGGTATACGCATCGCCTACAGAACTGACGGGCACCTTCTCAACAGTCGGCGTATGCAGGCTCCAACGCGCGTGTCTACGACTACAGTTCACGACTTGCTCTTCGCGGACGACTGCGCCCTTAACACCGTGACGGAGGAGGACATGCAAAGGAGCATGGACCTCTTCGCCGAAGGCTGCGCCGATTTCGGATTAACAATCAGTACAGCCAAAACGGTTGTCATGCACCAGCCGCCACCCAGCGCAGAATACAATGCTCCTCGAATCTATGTCAACGGTGCTCAACTCAAAAACGTGGAAACCTTCGCTTATCTAGGAAGCACGATGTCGCGCAACACGAGAATCGATGACGAGGTTGCCCAACGGATCTCCAAAGCTAGTCAGGCCTTCGGCCGGCTGCAGACCTCCGTGTGGAATCGCCACGGTATTCACCTGAACACCAAACTGAAGATGTACAAGGCCATCGTCTGGACGACACTCCTTTACGGAGCGGAAACCTGGACCGTCTACTCGAACCAAGCCAGGAAGCTGAATCACTTTCATCTCAGCTGCCTCCGAAGAATACTGAAGCTGAGATGGCAAGACAGGATCCCGGACACGGAAGTCCTGGAGCGGACCGGAATCCTCAGCATCCATGCCATGCTGAGGCAAGTGCAACTGCGATGGAGCGGCCACCTGGTAAGAATGGACGACGAGCGACTACCCAAACGACTTTCTACGGAGATGTCGCTACGGGTTCTCGCCGGCAGGGAGGTCCAAAACGACGCTACAAGGACACTTTGAAGAAATTGCTGAAGCAACTGCAAATCAACTCGGCGGCCTGGGAGGACCTCGCCCAGGATAGACCGGCATGGAGAAGATCAGTGAAGACTAATTCAGCAATCTATGAGGCCAACCGGATCGCCGCCGCCAAGGCCAAAAGAGCGGCACGAAAGTCACCAGCGCCCCGGACCAACACCGCCAATGCCCAGGCCCTGCCAACATGCCCGCGCTGTCAACGCATATTCCGCGCGCGAATCGGCCTGGTTGGACATCTTCGGACGCAATGCACCAACAATCCGACAATTCCAATTTCTATGTCAAATTCGGCCAACCCTCCTACTGACTCTCCCACCCACACTCCTGGAATCAATTCCATTACTCCCACCATCATAGAGACCACATCCATCTACTCAGCGCCTGCTACCCCCACCACCGCCTTCGCCTTCACTACCTCCACCACCACCACCACCATCAGCGATGGGGAATCTCTCCTAAGCTGTACTCAATGCGACCGCACATTCACCTCACGCATCAGCCTGGTCGGTCACTTGCGAATACATCGTACAGAGACCGGTGAGCCAGCGCCTGGAACACCATCACACAGCATACATCGTCGCCTCCATTGCCCTCGCGCATTCACTCATCGCATGGGCCTAATCGGTCACATGCGCATCCATGACAGCGGAATACACCACAATGCCGACAACACCGATACACCATGCACACCCTCCGCTCCTGCCATTCGAAGCGCCCCTGCCACCCCCACTACCATGAATGACATCCTCCCAACCTCTACCGATTTCTCCTGCCCACACTGCGCCCGCAACTTCAACTCACGCATCGGCCTGGTCGGTCACCTGCGAATCCATCGCACGGAGGCTGATGAACCAGTGCCTGGGGCTCCGACATACAGTCGACGCGCCCGCCTTCGCTGCCCTCACTGCTCCCGCACATTTACACACCGCATGGGCCTATTAGGACACATGCGCCTCCACGACAACCTCCAGTAAACCACTGGACGCTAAAATACATCAGCGCACACTACCTACACCAATACATCGACAACACCCTCACAATCACCATTTACCAGAGTATATCACGGTTTCCTAGAAACCGTGGCTGGGAAGTCTGCCAATCTGACGCTTACACCAGACCACGCCGTCGGCTCAGTGTATGTGCTGCGTGTGTCGAGTGGCTGACCAGTGGACTTTGAGTCAGACGGAGATGGCTGCTCCATATCCCCTGAGTTTGTGAATCCTGGTGTGTGCGTTATGGGGGCCAGGTCGTGCTGTGGCGCGCGAAGACGGGTACGCCGATCCGTCAGCCAATGCGCCCACTCCCACATCAGGCAACTGACCGGCTCGGACAGTAGTCTGACTGTGGGGGTGGGGGAGAGAGTGAGGTCGACAGCTCGGCGCATATTCCTCACTATAAACAATCTGACGCGCTTGAAACTATCACGGTGCGCTAAAAGCCGTGGCTTGGAAGGTTGCCAACTGACGGGATAACTCGAACCGCGTGGTCAGCCCAATGTGTGTTTTGTGTGGAGTGGCTGACTGGTGGACTGAGAGTCAGGCTGCAATGGCTCCTTCTTAATGTGGTCTTTATGGCACCCCCACTCTGTGGGATCCGAGCCAGGTGTGATGGCACGCCCAGGGGCGGCTCCGGCCGCGCCAGCCACCTGTGCCCTCTCCAATCTCCGGTATTCTTGACTGTGTCATGAGACCGGGCTCAGGTGGGGGAGGAGAAGAGAGTGCGGTAACGTTGAGTGCCGCGGTTGGAAGGTTGCCAACTGACAATTACACTCAGACCTCGCAGTTAGTCCAATGTGTGTTGTGTCGGAGTGGCTGACTGGTGGTCTGAGAGTCAGGCTGCGATGGCTCCTTCTTAACGTGACCTCTGGCTATCTCACACATGTGAGATGTAAGCCGTTCAACCCCCTGTTCTGTGAAATCCTGGTGCTTGTGTTTGGGGGGCCAGGTCGTGTACGTAGTACACGTAGACGAGGTCACCAGCAGCTGCGCCCGCTTCCGCATTAGACAACTGACCGGCTCGGACAGTGGTCTGATTGTGGGGGTGGGGAGAGAGAGTGAGGTCGAGAGCTCAGCGTATTTTCCTCACTATAAACAATCTGACGCGCTTGAAACTATCACGGTGCGCTAAACGCCGTGGCTTAGAAGGTTGCCAACTGACGGGATAACTCGGACCGCGTGGTCAGCCCAATGTGTGTTTTGTGTGGAGTGGCTGACTGGCGGACTGAGAGTCAGGTTGCAATGGCTCCTTCTAAATGTGGCCTTTATGGCACTCCCACTCCGTGGGATCCGAGCCAGGTGTGGTGGCACGCCCAGGGCGGCTCCGGTCGCGCCAGCCACCTGCGCCCTCTCCCATCTCCGGTATTCTTGACTGTGTCATGAGACCGGGCTCAGGTGGGGGAGGAGAAGAGAGTGCGGTAACGTTGAGTGCCGCGGTTGGAAGGTTGCCAACTGACAATTACACTCAGACCTCGCAGTTAGTCCAATGTGTGTTGTGTGGAGTGGCTGACTGGTGGTCTGAGAGTCAGGCTGCGATGGCTCCTTCTTAACGTGACCTCTGGCTATCTCACACATGTGAGATGTAAGCCGTTCAACCCCCTGTTCTGTGAAATCCTGGTGCTTGTGTTTGGGGGCCAGGTCGTGTACGTAGTACACGTAGACGAGGTCACCAGCAGCTGCGCCCGCTTCCGCATTAGACAACTGACCGGCTCGGACAGTGGTCTGATTGTGGGGGTGGGGAGAGAGTGAGGTCGAGAGCTCAGCGTATTTTCCTCACTATAAACAATCTGACGCGCTTGAAACTATCACGGTGCGCTAAACGCCGTGGCTTAGAAGGTTGCCAACTGACGGGATAACTCGGACCGCGTGGTCAGCCCAATGTGTGTTTTGTGTGGAGTGGCTGACTGGCGGACTGAGAGTCAGGTTGCAATGGCTCCTTCTAAATGTGGCCTTTATGGCACTCCCACTCCGTGGGATCCGAGCCAGGTGTGGTGGCACGCCCAGGGCGGCTCCGGTCGCGCCAGCCACCTGCGCCCTCTCCCATCTCCGGTCTTCTTGACTCTGTCTTGACACCGGGCTCAGGTTGGGGAGGAGGAGAGAGTGCGGTAGCTGCAGCGCAAGGCTACTATCACTTAAAACTAATTCACGCGCAAGTCACCGTCCCTGCTCCACCCTTTCATGGAGCATACGGTGGACATCGTCGGACTACGACGGTCGAACTGTCGCCTAACAACTCATCTGCAGGATCTACCGTCTACACTTGAACACCAATATAATTTATTGAAGAGAGTTCTTGTAGTCGCTGTTTATCAGCTAGCCCCCAGTCCCCACGGATGATAAAACCCCGGCGGTTAACAACTCGACTGCGGGCAATTATCACTCCACATGCAACCACGTGTGATGAGGGTGGGAACCAATGATGTTGACCGGCCCACCAACGCACAGTCAGACCATTATCGCACCATGTGCAACTATTTGCGATGCATTCGGGAGCTGCCAATTAAGACAGGCACGCAGTGGCCTGGCAACTACATCCTAGAAATACTGTAAAACCTGGGCAACCCATTACCCCTGTCTTCTCACTCTGATGATGGATTCGAGTGAGAATCCAAAACGCCAGGCTAAGAAAGCTCTTGTTTCAGCGATCGTGTCTCCTTCGCAGCTCCCGGCAATTGCTTTTGGATTATATTTACCGCGAAAAAGGTCAATCCCCGATATTGGATGTCACTAGAAATTCGGCGAAGCCTATCCCTATCCCTTGCCTCTGAGGATTCCTTGGCCTCACGAAGCAAGGAAATCACAAATTTGCGATTGGAATTATGTGATATCTTCTTCGTGCGCACGCCGTTGAAAATGGTGGTTCATCGCAGGAAAAAGATGTGTCTTCGGTTTCTGATTCGAAATTCGTGCTAAACCAGATATTCCTCATGAAATTCAGGTCTGATGAACTTTTCGAATTCGCGTGGCGTACAACATTGTTGTGCCGGGAGAACTGCATGGTATGATGACACAGTACTTAGATTTGTTTATTTGTGTTTATGTTACTGCCTTCCTGTTTAGTATACATCACATCACTTGTCGCATGGCTGCCAAACACTCCCCCGCCCATCTCCCCATCGAAAGTAATCACTTCGGTGAGCACGCAGATGATGTCGATACAGCTTGTATTAGGGGTTAACAGAACATGCTACGACAATCCCCAACTCAGACAAAAACTACGCGATATTCTACATTTCCTGCCTTCATTCTGTGACGACATCAGATGGTCGAAACAACATAAGGACGCAGCATTTTGGAAAATTGAGACAGGTTTTCGATTAGTTTTGGTCTTAGATAGTTTTGGCATTGTTCTATCTTGCAGGGAGGTCTGGATACTCTTTTTTTCTGTGTTGTTATCCGTATATCCTTTAACACTTAGCATCTTTAAAAGCTTGTCAGGGGTTAAGCGGCCTTGCTGGGAGAATCAAACACCAGATTTTCTAAAGATAACGGTGCCGAGTGGAAAATAGGCATTTACCGTCAAAAAATCCTTCCCAAAGACATTTGTTTCCGCAAGAGCTACAATCTAAACACTTAAGAGCACTGTTAGTTTTTCTGCAAACAGCTGGCTGCAGAGAGACGTTTTAGGTAAATTGCCGGAAAATCGGCAATACTTCGCCTTGTATTTTTCGTTGTACAGCGACGAATTCTCCGTCGCGTAGACAGTTTTGACTGTCTCGATGGGAACGGACTACGGTCATTTTTGTTAGCACGCGACGGAGTTGGCGAAACGGACTAATTTATGACTGTTTATCTAGCGATCTATAGGTCTTTAATGCCTCCACAGCAGGCCATGCAGTAGATGCGCAGGACCAATGAGGGCCATGTCAGGACACGACAGGCGTTATTGGGGTTGCACACCCCTGATACCAAATGCCACACCCGTGGGGGGGTGAGATGGGAAGCCTCAGCGTGGTTTCACCCTGCGTCCAATCTTGCCTTCGGTCTTCTTGACCCTGTCATGACGCCGGGCCCGGGCGGGCAGGGAAAGATAGAGTGCGGTAGATGTAGCACAAGCCTAGTATCAATATAAACTCATTCACGCGCAAGTCACCGTCCCTGTGCCCATCATGCTGTGGAGTATCCAGTGAACATCATAAGAAACACCGGTCAAACTGCCGATATCACCTAGCTTAAATTTTGAACACAGACTCCCAATTGCTTTACCACAAGTATTCTCGATCGAAAAAATCAATTTCATGAGGATAAATATGCAGCAAAGGCAGAAAACTGCTAAGAATAGGCTACAGTTCTTCAAAGTTGAAAACGCACAAATTGGAAGCATATTCGCGAATAAATTGCCACACCGTAACATGCTCATCTCCAAATGAGCTTTTTCCAGCGACCTGTGTAAAGGAAGGGTCGGTACGAGTACGCAGTCCTATCGTAAATAGAGTGAGTGGTTAGTCTGACAGGCTAAGGCGTTTGTCCCCTTTAAACAGCCCAATGCAAAACGGGTCATAATAGAGGGCAGAAATGGTTGTCAGCGAACTCGCTCGACAAAAGGCCAGCATGGCGACTGTTAGTGATATCCGCTTCTCTGAGCAAGGATGACTGAGTGAAGTAAGTGGGAAGTATACTCTCCCGAATTAAAGGCCGAAGGCCATGCGTCGAGACGTTGAAGTTGTCTTCGTGACCAATGATTACACCATGAGACAATAGTTCGGCTTCTCGCAGAGAATTTTGATATTTTTATGATCCCACTACGTATGCTTCGCCACAATAAATTCCCAACAATCATCACACTTAGGTTTTAACTCCCAATAAGAATAGCCATGTTAAGGGCAAGTTCGACGCCCTCTTAGAGGCTGTGGGGAAGACGGAAAAACTGACTGCCCTGGGTGGACTCAGCGTACGGATAGGTGCAGGTCACGCTACCGGAGAGGGAGTGGTAGGTCGCCGGTGGATCAGCCAGCACTTCTGCTGTTCTGCGAACAAAAATTACCTTATAGATAGAACGGAATGAGGTAACGGTAGCGTCAAAAGCTACACTATGTTATCGTCTAGAGGTGATACCAAAGTGATATGCTGGCTACAAAAGAAAAGTATGGTGCGAAAGGCCGAAAAGATCACCACTTCGTTTTCTCAGATACCAGACTTCAACTCCAATATTACAGGCAGTCTCGAAATGAGGCAGTATCGAACAAGATAAATGTTGATAAAAATGATATGGCTAAATAAAGACTACATCCATGTATCAAAATGAGCCTCAATACGGGTCAAATACGAGTCATGTGGAAATTAGGATGCTAAGAGCAAATAAAAGATTCCCTGGCAGATCATATATGTTTTTAAATTCCTCAATCTGCGAAATATCCCGGTGTCTGCTCTTCAAGGAGAAATACACATTACTTACGTGAACATGAGTGAAACAAGCACAGCCGCGTTCACCTCTCAACGAATTCGAAGAAGTTTAAGGATATGCAGACTGCAGTTATCAAAACGATGTACGACTCTCAACCCAACGGAATCTTGCCTGTGCTTGGCTCGGACACACCGTGACGAGCGACCACAAATTTATGCTAGTCACCGGAGCGATTAAAAACTGCTTAAAATTCACGCAATGTAGTCTGAGACCAAAGTGCCAACAACTCTGGTTTCTAGTATTTTATTCACCGACATGTGTGAACTCGTGTGAAGCGGCTGGCCGCTGTGTCAGTCGAGAGTAAGTGGCTGTATGTTTGAATAAGCCAATTTAACACCGGTTTTGTAAGGTTTGCAATCTATTTGTTAAAAACCACTACATCCATAGCCCAGTTAGAATAAAAGGGAGGTTCGCAGCACTTCTCAAGGCCATAGAGATTTATTGTGGCCTAGGCTGAATCTATTAACAGATGGACGCAAGTTTACTTCATAACACACTCGGCGTCACTTTGGCAGCGCTCACAACTCGTTCAGTTAGTCGCCCGTATTGGGCGAAAAAAAATTCTAGACTCATAAAACGAACTGAGAAAATTGAATCGTCTGATTTAAGTGCTCCGAACTGCTATGACGTCCAAAAATAGACCGATGAAATTATCTATCAGGAGCGAGGTCTTAGCAGATTTTTTCTTTGGTGAAGGATGAGTGGGAAAGAAAGGTATTGGTTCTATTATAATAGTTAACTAAAGTCAGCTCTTTCTCAGAGAAAACAATGGTTTTGCTCATTGCTATCAATGGACATACTAAAGCTCTGGATTTGCAAAGGACTAAGGTGGTAATGGTTGTGGTCGTCACAGAGTAGCAGCAGCTCCGGGAAGAAGAGTGTATCAAATATGCATTTTTGCATTATGTATAATCTTAGACTCAAATAAGTTCACGAATCGTAGTAGGAAGATTTTCTGACGCACTCGATGAGATTTTATACCCGATGAAATCATCGGTCAATAACCTTAAAAGTGTGGATTTAGCTGAGATCAACAAACTTGACCCGAAAATGTGCTGCTCATCGCTCCTAAAACCATAGGTCAGCACAGCAATCGATAACAGACAAAGCACCACTGCCCTTGGGAAGACTAATAAATATGAGTAACAGTGGGTCAAACTTTAGTAACACGTGAAATCGAAATGTCCACGGTATTAATTCAGTTTGGCGAGTTTCATTGGGGCTGTGGCACAAGGCTTTCAAGTGATTTATCATAGGAAAGAAAATTATGCCTCATGGACCGGATTACTTACATCGATGATCGTGCAACCCTCCAAGTTTAGGTGTCGTAGATTCACCGGAGCGTTTCTGGCAAGATTTAGAGCTGTGCGCTCGTCCAGATCACAAAATCCCATGTTTAAGCACTGAAGATGTTCCAGGCGACAAACATCCTGCAAAACGTAGGGAAAACACTTGAGAGCAGTGCACCTAAATACCCGCAATAAAGGTCGCTCGCTGAGAAGTCGTGCGCACACGGAGGACGGGATGTGTCCCTTAACTTTAAGAACTCGTCCAAGGGTTGGGTGTATAGCAAGGAGTCGCCACGAGCGGCAAACAAGTGGAATGGTTCTTATTAGCTCATACGGAGGCAAAAACTGAAAAATTTCCAACAGCAGTTCGGGTGGTAGAATTGAAATGGAGGGTCCCCCACGGCTTTCTCGGTCAATTTCTGCATCCGCGCTCAAAGGTGTGCTGTCAGAGGAGGGACCAGGGCGCAAGTCGGGTCTGAAAGAAAACAGGTTTGTGAATTGAACGTCTTTCTTGCGTGTTTGGACTTGGGGGCGTAAAACCCTCATTAGAGGTATTGATCCAATTGCTTTTTGACAGTGGAGGATCCGGTACACGTGAAGAAGAAAGAAGGATACTGTTGACGGTTGAAGCGCCAGTGAATGTCGGTAACAAGTCACAGGTGAGTTCGCTATAAAAATTAAATTTTATTTGACAATTTTCAAGTCAATTCGGAATCCTGTTCTAAAAATGACACAATTTTAAAAAAAATGGAATCAAGGCTTTTGAGCTTAAAGCACGAAAATTAGTATGGAAATTTGGATTTGGTTTGCAAAAATAAGACAGAAAAACCAGGTTCTTCTTCTTAACGCAGTTTTTAACCAATGTTGGTACTTAACAATGCAACTTCTTTCCACGGTAACAGGGTAATTTTCTTATGCTAAAAACCTGCATTAGTTATTTTTCCTTCCTACGTTTATTATAGAGTACAGGACAACAAAAAAGCAAGGCCTGACCCCGCCGCAAATAAGCTGTCTTAAGTACTTCACGTTGGCTCAGAAGACAGCAGCCAGTAATCCCGACGGGCTGCAAAGAAGGCCACTTAAATCCGGACACCGCCAAACGATCAACCGGAAAAAGGGGCTTCTGTTCTTCTCTCGCCTTTATATATGTTTAAAACGTGACAGTATTGGAGATATACAGTAGCATACAAAGGCTGGCTTAGAGCATAAGCATTCCGAAGGATATCGGCAAAAGCTTTGAAAAAGTGACAGTTATCGAACTTACGGTGAGACATGTCTCGAGCGATCTCCTGATCCCTGGAAACTGGAATGCCGTGTATCTTCTAAAGACATCCTGGGAACCAATTACCTGGGCTCTGGTAAATGTCTATTATAAATTATTCTTTCATTCTCGGAGGAGTCTAGAGTACAATATGTAGAAAAATATGATACTTTAGAAGAGCCCATACTGTGGGCCAGTATAATGCAATGGAAGAAAGATGTTGACGGGTTTTTCGTTTTCAAACAAGTTCACATATTTACCCTTTTTGAAAGCGAAAAAACTGGAACAAAAACAGATGGTAAGACGACTATTCCGTGGCATGATCATTAAGTTTCATGAATCGCTAAAATTGGCGGAAGAACATTAAAATGCAGTTCGATTTCACTGCGCCCAAAAAAACTTGCGAATGAATGTACGACATACTCGGAAAATATGAGAAAGTTACAAAAGGAGAAAAACGAGGCAAAAATGTAAAAGTTAATCGATCAGACTGTCCCTCAGAAACAACCAAAATTTTTTTGGAAAATCTCGACGTCAAAAGCATGCTTCGGGGCCTAATAAGCATATGGGTAACTATCAAGTAAAGACGCTTGAAAGACCCTTTAAGATACAGTAGATTGCCTAACTCATGAAATCGCATGGTTTTCGCAAGAAAGGGCCTCTTACGCCAACTCAGTCCATGCTGCGTCTTCCAAAGTTTTAAACACGTTAGAAACGACCGTTGTTAAAAGAAGGCATTGATCGTTCTGTAAAGTAATATTTACTAGCATAAAAATAATTAATTTTCACTAAAAACCTGAATTTAAGATAAGAGATATATTACAAATCAACCAAATAAGGCTAAATATAAGTGTTCATAAGGAGGCGCACATAAAAATGGGCAATATGGAATAGAAACAAATGTACAAGATCAGTACTTGTAAACTGCCCCTTTGTATTTATGACAGCACAAAGTCCGTCTGACATGGAGGTAGCCAGGTTGTCTATTGTAATTTGTTCAATGTGAGTATGCAGCACAAAATCAAGTTTTTCTTCCATGAAAAGACCGTTCTTTGCCTTATGTCAGTTTCTTTTGATAATCCAGGATTTCTTGTCTGTTTTGTACTGCGTGAGTTTTATCGGGTAAGAGCAAACACAACTTCACCACGGGGTGTGTAGTTTAAAAGAATAGAGATGATGTCAGAGTTGCAGAACCTATCGAAGCTCTCTTGAGCTGGTGAATCTACTACAAAGACACTATAAATAGATGGCACCGTTTTGATTTTCCTGGTTTACTAGTGTTAACACTTATAAATCAGTTGAATTGTCTGAAATCAGCTAAGACCAGCCGTAGGTCGAAGATTTAGGCTTAACCTTTTGTGACACATTTATTAATTCAATCTTTATCTGCCGATTCTAGGTGCTAGTGAGGAAAACAAAAGTAACAGGCGATTCTTTCCGTTGCAATATTTCTATATATTTATTTTGCGTCATTTCATGCATGCCTATTATCCCCAAATGGGCTGCGCTGTTGGCAATCTCAAAAAAAATTCAAGTTGACTCGTGACATGCGTTATTTGTGTTGCGTGGTCTGTAACGGTAGCGTTGTCAGTCAAGGTGGTTAAGGTCTGCCCCGCAGTTAACCGTGCGTTGGGAGTGGGCTGACTCCCCGCCGGTTTTTTCACGTAATCATTAGTCGCGTAAAGCTTCACATAGGCCATTGATGCACAAGAAGAAGACAGTGATTTTGATTAAGCTCGAACCAAACCCAAAGTGGCCTTGGGAAAACGCAAAGAAATGCAGTAACAAACAAATTAACAGTTCTGGGTTTAAGGTGGACAACTGATGAGATCTTGATTAGCAAATCAAAGCCAAAAGGGCTTCATCAAAAACTGAAGTCCTTATGCACTCTATTAGGTAACACTCGAGACCACCCCTTACCTAAAGCCAGGATTCGCGGTGTTTGCAGGTACGAAAATATATAAAACAAAACCAGAAAAACCAAATATCTTGTATATAAGCAAGCAATTTAAACAATTTAGTAGCCTGAAAAAAAAAAAATATAGGAAGGTCAAAATGTGGCATAAAGTATCAAAAAAGCATAAAATGTAAAGAATAAATATGTTCGAGTGGTTAAAGTGCTCAACTAACACTACTGACTTCCGTGACTCAGTAGTAATCTAGGCCGGCCTTCTGTATCTTTCTCAATTCAACGTGTTGAAGCCCGCGATAACTCGCGTCACTGACTTCTGTGACTTATAAGTCAACTAGGCAGGCTTTCTGTGTGTCTTTCTGAGCTCAACGTCCTTCATGGAAAACAATGCATTCTTCATTCCCTTTACGGTAGGATTTCACCGAAAGCTCTGGTGACCAATATTTGTCAGTTCCTTCGTCTTGCATTCAAAATGTAGCAACCTAGGACTGTTTTTTATTACAAAAAATTTACTTTGGAGATCCACCTTCAGGTTTAGCAGATTATTCTTTTGGTCAGCCGGAATTCAAAAATAGCCGGAATCCATTTTGCTACTGTAAATATCACTATGGCGCAAATTAATCGTTTTCACATGCATTTTGCCCTCACGTACAATAGACGTAAAACGGGCCTGCAACCGAACTTTAGTGACCTTAAAACGATTGGAATATGACAGGTGCCGCTAACGTGGATTTTGTTCTCTAATTTCTACTGCGAAACCACATGACAACAGACACAGAATACGTAGCGGTACTTCAAACCATAAACATGGGGAGGAATAGCCTGCAGCATAACGTAGTGATTTCATCCAAAGCTTGTATTGGAAGCCTACAAAGTTAATTTTTATTAATTTTAGCCTTTTCCTTCTACCTCACCGTGGACATAAGTTCGTCGAAACTGTCGTAGACTCCGCTCTTTTTAACCCTCTTAAACATCGGACATAAGATTCTCTGCAGTGAACGTTAAGAATTCGCTTTGACTTTTTTAATTTTTGGTGAGGAGGGACGTAGTGTGCAGAATTCTTTTAGCTGCGAGCCTGGGCTCTTCTACTCAGAATGCAGAGGCTCCCCGGTAAAGGGTTCATGGGTATGCTCCGCCCTGAATGACGTGACAACCAGACACCCCTCGTTAGGATCTATTATTTTGAAGAATGCATCACAGCCCGAAAGTCTACAATAACAGTCTACAGAAAACATATATTTGAGCATATTTTGCAGTTGAGGCCAGCAAAAATATGTATATGTGGCTGTAGAAAACTAACGTTCACTGCCAGCCTCTACCCACTGAATATTTCATCTGACAATGCCTGTAAACCCGTATTAACGACAACTATTATTATTATTATTATTATTATTATTATTATTATTATTATTATTATTAGGGCACCTAATTGGGAATTTGTGTGAGTTCACCGGCTTGAATAAGTAACCGGTTTGCTTAATACGATCACTCCATAAAATACACTCCTCAGCTCACTAGAACTTCTTTTTGCGTTTTCTGATGCATCTAAGGTTGATAACCTGGTCCCATATAACAACCATTGGACGGTCTCTGGCGCAGTATCTCAAACCGCTATTATCGCCACGATTACTGTCTATAGCGTGACATATTCAAAAAACTGCTCTTGGAAAACTAGTCAATCATCGCACAGCACAAACATCCAATAGGAAACGTGGTTGGAGGTTAACCACCCGCAAGTCTTTTGGGCTGTTTATCGCAATTTAGACAGTCTGCATTTTGCACATGTATACAGGCTCTTTGACTGTAATATTCGCTGCGTTAGCACTCATATCCCGTCATATAGTAGGCGATGCGTGTATACATATCTGCGCTCATTGCTGCACGAGATATAACACGAATAAGTTAGCTTTTTCGAGATAACAATTATGTCAATAATCAATAGCCTTACACGAAATCGTCAGTTGTCTTAAGATTTAGTAGACTGACAAAGATCCATTTTCTATTCAGAGATAAACCAAACGCAGGTGTAGCTCATACGTCAGCGACCGATAACTGTGGCCATGGCAAGAAAATATTTCCTTTAATCCACTGGAATGTCAGCTCATTAAAACCATCTTTTAGCCAGCGAATGCGGAATCTAAATGTATGGTTTCTATGTTGTGTTTATAACTTTTTCAGTTGGCTATATTAATTGGTTATATTTCTACCAAATTATCTATTTATATTGAAACGATTCATTAGCCATAAAATGTCATGTCTCTGGCTTTAAAATATCCTCGTAGATTTGTTAAACATATCTTAAGAAAAAATTGTAGGACTACTCAGCAAATGAAGGCATATTTCAGTTATTGTGGAGTTTGCGCTGGAATGTATGTACAAGTATACTTAGAGCTCCGCAGAAATCAGAAATAAGTACTTTGATTCTCAGCACAAGGTTGTTAGATTAGCACCTGAATTGACAGTTCGACCGTCGATTTCGACGAGGTCCACCGTATGCTCCACACCAGGTGGTGCAGGGACGGTGACTTGCGCGTGAATTAGTTTTAAGTGATAGTAGCCTTGCGCTGCAGCTACCGCACTCTTCCTCCTCCCCCACCTGAGCCCGGTGTCAAGACAGAGTCAAGAAGACCGGAGATGGGAGAGGGCAGGTGGCTGGCGCGGCCGGAGCCGCCCCCTGGGCGTGCCACCACACCTGGCTCGGATCCCACGGTGGTGGGAGTGCCATAAAGGCCACATTAAGAAGGAGCCATTGCAACCTGACTCTCAGTCCACCAGTCAGCCACTCCACACAAAAACACACATTGGGCTGACCACGCGGTTCGAGTTATCCCGTCAGTTGGCAACCTTCCAAGCCACGGCTTTTAGCGCACCGTGATAGTTTCAAGCGCGTCAGATTGTTTTATAGTGAGGAAAAAATACGCTGAGCTCTCGACTACTCTCTCCCCCGACCCCCACAATCAGACCACTGTCCGAGCCAGTCAGTTGCCTGATGGAGTGGGCGCATTGGCTGACGGATCGGCGTACCCGTCTTCGCGCGCCATAGCACGACCTGGCCCCCCATAACGCACACACCAGGATTCACAAACTCAGGGATATGGAGCAGCCATCGCCGTCTGACTCCCAGTTCACTGGTCAGCCCTCGACACACACAGCACATACACTGAGCCGACGGCGTGGTCTGGTGGAAGCGTCAGATTGGCAGACTTTTCAGCCACGGTTTCTAGGAAACCGTGATATACTCGTGGTAAATGGTGATTGTGAGAGTGTTGTCGATGACCTGGTGTAGGTAGTGTGTCGCGCTGATGTAGGTTTAGCCTACGGTGGTTTTACCGGAGGTTGTCATGGAGGCGCATGTGTCCTAACAGGCCCATGCGGTGTGTAAATGTGCGAGAGCAGTTAGGGCAGTGAAGGCGGGCACGTCGACTGATGTCGGAGCTCCCAGGCACTGGTTCACCAGCCTCCATGCGATGGATTCGCAGGTGACCGACCAGGCCGATCCGTGAGTTGAAGCTGCGGGTTCAGTGTGGGCAGGAGAAATCGGTAGAGGCTGGGAGGATGTCATTGCTGGTAGTGGGGGTGGCAGGGGCACCAAGAATGGCAGGAGCGGAGGGTGCATGGTGTATCGGTGTTGTCGGCATTGTGGTTAATTCCGCTGTTATGGATGCGCATGTGACCGAATCAGGCCTATGCGATGAGTGAATGCGCGAGGACAGTGAGGGCAGTGGAGGCGACGACCTCTGCGTGTGATGGTGCTCCAGGCACTGGCTCACCGGTCTCTGTACGATGTATTCGCAAGTGACCGACCAGGCCGATTCGTGAGGTGAATGTGCGGTCGCATTGAGTACAGCTTAGAGAGATTCCCATCGCTGATGGTGGTGGTGGTGGTAGTGAAGGCGGTGGTGGTTGCGGTGGTAGGGTAACAGGCGATGAGTAGATGGATGTGGTCTCTGTGATGGTGGGAGCAAATGGAATTGATGACAGGAGTGAGGTAGGGAGTCAGAAGGAGGGTTAGCAGAATCTGAGAGAAATTGGAATTGTCGGATTGTTTGTGCATTGCGTCCGAAGATGTCCAACCAGGCCGATTCGCGCGCGGAAGATGCGTTGACTAAGGACCGACCCATGCTGGATTAAATTTCGGTGGTACCCCAGCAGACGCTGCAAAATTTCGCATCCATACGATATCCCCGGCCTGGTATGGGGTACCATGCGCTAGGCGGTCGTAGTAAGCTTTCTGTTGTCGCTGTCCTTCTTGGAGATGTAGGCGAGCTTCCTCGAATGCTACTCGTAGAGTTCTCCTTAGGCGTGAAGCGTATGTGTCTACGTTTTCCATTCGATGTGCAGTCGGAAGATGAAGGTCTTCAGGGAGTTGCATCTCTCGACCACACGTGAGAAAGAATGGTGTATGGCGTGTGGTAGCATTTACCGTGGATCGGTAGGCCAACATGCAGGCTGGTATAGCGTCGCCCCAGGTGGGTGTGGCACTTCTATCAATAAAAGCCCGCAAAAAGGTTAAGGAGGGTTCTGTTGGTCCTTTCCGACTTGACCATTACTCTCTGGGGATGGTACGCCGTAGTACGTGTTTTCTTTATTTTTTTAGGGAATTTACAGAGCTCGAGTACAACAGCGCTTTTCGAATGAAGACCCTCGATCCGAGTGGATTTGGTCCGGAGCTCCCCAACGGCAGACCCAACAATTGAATAGAGCTTTAGCCGCAGTGGCGCAGACGCATCAGGCAGGGGCACAGCTTCTGCCATTTTTGGTAAAGAAATCCACCATGACTAGGATGAACTTATTCCCTTTAGCGGAAGGTGCGATTGGCCCAACAAGGTCAACCCCTACCCTCTCATTAGGATAGCCTGTTTTTAATAGGCTGGAGGGAGCTTTAAATGCTTGGTTGGGTGACTTAGAAGCCAAACAGAACTCGCATGACCGAATGACGTCCTGAATATCGCGTTTTTGGTTTGGCCAAAAAATAGCGTCGTCGAAAGGGCCCACTCGGTTTTGTGAATTCCGGAGTGGCCCAGCTCTGCATGCATCCTTTTCTAATACGTCGTCCACCATTGAAAGAGGTAGCACAACGCGTTTCGGATACTGTTCGCTGTCACGGTAGAAAAGGACACCGTTCTCTATGAACAGTTTGTCCCAAAGGCTGTGGAGACACCGCGTTTCGTAGCTATAGCCCGCTAGCTCTGACTTGCTGAGGGGTCTGGCGTTGCTTACCTTCCTGCTATAAATGGGGAGATATGTGTGGATCGTCTCTCTGAGCTGCAGCCCAGAGTAGGCACTGGTCGGTTTGTAAGACAACAGCGGATATAGTGACATCAGTGCAGACGGGCATTCACCGTGAGGGCGATGCGGTTTCCTTGAGAGAGCATCGGAATTTCCGTGCTGGCGACCCGGTCGGAACACGCATTCGAACTCGTATTCCGCCAGTTTTTCCTGCCACCGAGCGACTTGCCCCTCAGGATTCTTAAAGTTCCGCAACCACGTCAAAGAACTATGATCCGTGCGCACGATGAATGGCCTATATAGAAGGTATGGCCGACATTCTTCAACAAAGTATGTTAATGCTAGCATTTCTTTGCGAGTCACGCAGTAACGACGTTCTGCCTTAGTCAACGAACGACTGAGATACTGGATGACACGTTCGGTACCGTCGGGTTGCTGCTGGGAGAGGACAGCACCTATTGCATTATCGCTAGCGTCAGTGTCTAACACAAATTTTTCCAGCATCAGAGCTGATGTTAGGGAAAAACTAGAATCGGAGATGAGCAAAGCTTATCTTTTTAGCGTCTGGAAGCTGGTAGCACAGTCAGCAGCCCACTTAAATTTGACATCTTTCTGCGTCAGCTTATGAAGGGGGTTTGCAATATGAGCATAGTCCTTGATAAAACGCCGATAGTACGAGGCAAGTCCTAAAAAACTTCGAACCTCGGATACGTCTGTGGGAGTAGGCCAGTCACGGATTTGCCTTATCTTTTCATCATCGGTCTCTATGCCTTTGGCAGAGACGATATGTCCTAAAAACTTGACGCGCGGCTTGATAAAGACGCACTTGCTTGGCTTTTAAAGTGAGACCAGCTTGTCTAAAGGCTCTCGAACACAGACCGCAGATTTTTCAAGGTGGTTGTTAAAATCCTTTACCGAGGACGATAATGTCGTCCATGTATACAAGACACGTGTTTGGAATCAACTGGGACAGAACCTGATTCATCAACCGCTGGAAGGTGCTAGGGGGCAGTTGCCAACCCGAAAGGCATTGTCTCAAATTCATAGAGGCCTGACGGGGACAGCGAAAAGCCGTCTTTTTCCCTGTCAGCGGGTCTTACTTCAACCTGCCAGTAACCAGAAGCTAAATCAAGTGTTGAAAAATATGGTATTACCGGCGAGGGTGTCCAACGTCGCGTCAATTCGCGGGAGTGGAAAAAGAATCTTTCTTGGTTACGCTGTTAAGTTTTTCTATAGTCAATGCACAGTCGCATTGAGCCGTCTTTTTCCTTACAAGCACTATCGGTGACGACCAGGGAGAATGAGATGGCCTGATAATATTACGGTTGAGCATATCGCTTATAAGGTATCAATTCATTCTGGTAGAAGACTGGAAGCCGCCTAGGTGGGGACCCGGATGGGTCGTGCATCCCCCGATGTCAATGCAATGCTCCGTCACATTCGTCCTACCCGTAGATCTCCCATCCCAGTCAGAATATGTCTTTAAATTTTTCAACTAAATCACTTAACCTCTTGGCACTAGTCTGATAAAGATGCGCTGGGATAAGTTCCTTAGCATTATAGGTAACTGTACACACAGGTAACCTAGCCGGTCTAGGAATACGGGGAAGAAAGGGGACCTTAACAGAGGCTGTGTGTAGAAGGCGCCTACCGAAATCTACGGAACATTTAAACTTATTCAAGAAATCAACACCAATTATACAATCCCAAGTTATGTCTGGAGAGACAATAAATTGATGTGTAAAAACTAAATCCAGCTAAATCCAAGGAAAATTCTACCAGACCAGTATGCCTGAGATTAGCAGCCGTTTGCCGTATGAAGGGGTGAAATTGGGCCTATCACAATACCGGATCTTAGTCTGGAATTCTAGGAAAGGCTGCTGACGTACTAACGAGCATCCAGAACCAGAGTCTACTAAGCAGGAAAAAGTAGTGTTACCTACAGAACCTCGGACTAAGGGACAATTAGTAGAGCCTAAGCATGAAATAACTGTATCAGGAACAAGGTAGTACTCACCGTCAATAGGTTCTGGGCTTGCATCAATGGCGTCGATGGTGCGGCGGGCTTGGGGTCTTTGTGGTCGTCGGGTCTGGGGCCGACGCCAGTTTCTTCGCTGGGGAGAAGTGCCACAAGAGCCAGGCTGCCGAGGTGACTGAGTGGAGGCGTCACGGGAAGAGTGGGGCTGGACGGCTGTGACACCGAACAGCGACCGCAATGGTTGTTCACAGGCGGCCTGAAGGACTTCCTCTTCCCGAGCCAGAGCAAGAGCTTTCTCGAGGGTTGGAGGTCGATCTCGCAAGAGAATCTTCCGGATTTGGGGATCATGGACACCAGTGACCAGTTGCTCAAGCACCCGAGTACTCAGGGCCTTCGCATCCAGTGTTGGGAAAGCCCTCCGCTCCAGGAGCCGAACGGCCTGCTGGAAGTCGTTGATCGACTCCCCTGGCTGTTGATAACGGTGATGGAAATCCGCCTGTAAGATCGAAGGGTGTTCAAAACTCCCGAGGATTTCGCGAAGACCATCGAAGACAGCCGAGGGAGCTGTGGCCGCCGAGATTTCTGTCGAAAGGCGAGATCGTAGACCTCGTCGTCCAGAAGGGCAAGGATGGCCCCACTGTGTGCCCTTGCATCGAGACCCTGGAGGTAGTCTTTGCAACGCGCCTCCCAACGAGCGAAATTTGTTTCGCGAGTTATCTTCTCTGGCGGGGATGAAGAATGCACGGTGAGCTTCTGCAGCTCCTTGACCAATTTTCCCAGTGAATTATCGCCCATGTTGAGAATTCCACCGGTGATGATTGGTTGAGTTGTGTTAGGGAAATGAATTTGAACAAGCTTAAGCTAGGTTTATTTTCCTTACATTAACATTTAAACTATATTGTTATGTTATAAAACTTTATAAGAAACATAAATCATGTTTAAGTGCTAGACGTATAAATAGGATGAAGAATCGCGCGCGCGCCCCTTTAGGGGCGCGTTTTCTAGACGATTCTACGGACGCGCGTGGAACACGTGGTTAGAACTTTCTACAGACTAATTAGACTTAGTTGACTGATTACTAAAAAAGGTGAAAAAGATTAGGAGCAGGAAGAGTTCAACGGTAAGAAACTTTCAATGCAGTCTTCATATTTGTATTATATAACATAGTTTTGAATTACAGTCTTCATATTTGTATTATAATTCAGTATAATTCAGTATATATAAGGGAGATAGGCAGAGCCTTTGAAAACCCTATTTACAGATAGACGCTAGCAAAACAAGCAAATGTTACATGGTGATAGTCGTTTTAGTATATCAATCATTGCTGTCGACTAAATATATGTTCATCAAGTAAAAAAATGCATCAAGTCTTCTTTTAAACATTTCAACGCTTTCAGCCTGAACAACTGAGGCTGGCAGCTTGTTCCATTCGTCAATCACCCGTTGGGAAAAGAAGTTGGCCCGTACTTCAAGTTTGGCGTGATTTCTTTTTCAGTTTGTATTGGTGACCTCGGAGACTTGTCATGTTTGCCAATTCAAAAAAAGTTGGCCATCTGAAGAGCACAATCAACTCCTCTGACCAGTTTGAAGACTAAGATCATATCCCCTCTGTATTGCCTATAAGAGAGGAAAAATTTTAAGTCTTTCTAGGCGGCCCTCATAGGGGTAGGCATTCCAATCCGCTGACTAGTTTCGTTTGCCCTCCGTTGAACTTTCTCCAGCAGAGCGTAGTCATGTTTCGTCCAAGGGCGCCACGCCTGAACGCAATATTCCAACACCGGCCGGATAAATGTTCCATAAACGCGCCCAAAAAAGCTCTCCGTCAAAATTAACGAAGGACCTCCTGATTGCGCCTAAGATACACATTGCTTTCTTTTGCGATATTCGCACAGTGCGACGATGGTTTGAGAGTTGGTGTTATCCATATACCCAAGTCCTTTAGAATATTTACCTCCTGGAGTTGGTGACCACTGATGGAGTACTGGTATTCAAACTCAATCAGCCTTCTGGAACTAGACCGCAGTCGGATTATTTGGCATTTGTTAAGATTAAGGTTCAGCAGCCACTCATCACACCATGTTTGCAAGCGATCTAAGTTTTTGTTGTAATTTTCGCGCATCCTCCGGTTTTTCAATCGAGTTCCATAACTTCAAATCGTCAGCGAACATTACCTTCTCGCATGTCAGACAATCCAGGCAGTCGTTTACGTATATCAGAAACAAAATGGGACCCAGAACGCTGCCCTGCGGAACTCCACTGTGAACGGTTTCCCAGTGAGACTTGGTGTCTCCGATACAAACACGCTGGCGCCTGTCTGTGAGAAAGTCGGCCAACCATTTGAGTAGGTTGCCAGTCACACCCATTTGACGGAGCTTAAAGATCAGACGTTTGTGTGGAACCCTGTCAAAGGCTTTGCTAAAAGTCAATGTAGACCGCATCGACTGACAAACCCATTTCTAATGATTTTTGTCCAACTTTCCATGGATGTGAGCAAGTTTGTGAGGCAGGATCGACCACTTCGAAATCCATGTTGATATGAACTTAGCAAGTTATTCTCTTCAAGATGCCTCATCAGTTCCGTTTTAATAATCTTCTCCATCATTTTGCAACAGATACTTGTGAGGGCTGACTGGTCGGAAACTGTTTGGTGATGTCCTCTCTCCTCCTTTATAGATGGGGGTTATGTTGGCTATCTTCCACTCGGTAGGCAGAGCCCCCGCCTCCATCGAACTTTCAAATATCTTGGAGAGCGGAAGGGCCAGCTGTTCTGTGAGTTCATTGAGAACTTTTGCGGATATACCATCTGGGCCAGGTGATTTAGTGGGCTGTAGCTGTTTCAGAGTTTTTCTTACTGTGTCCATTGGGGAACGACACCGTGCTTATTTTTGTTTGTAGATGTGGCAGTACTGTAGTATTCATCCTCGTCAAAAAAATGGTTCCTCGGTATACACGGACATAAAAGAAATTGGATAAGAGGCAGGTCTTATCAGAGTTATCAATTAACCTGTTTCCCTGATTGTCTTTAAGACAAAGGAATGCAGTCGCGATTTCGTTTTGCCTTATTAACGTAAGCATAAAAACCTTTTCGAATTTCTTGGTATGTCTTTGACTATTTCTGACTCAAAAGTTTGATCTTTCTTTTCTCAGAAGATTCCGACACCGATTTCGCTGTTTCTTAAAAAGCGGAAAAAAATGTTCAGGTTGTTTATATCTGGCATATGTTCTCCACAGTCTTCTTTTCTTCTTGAGATTCCTTTTTTTATTTCCGATGTCACCCACTCGGGTCGGGGAGACGCATGATCGCCTTTTTAAGTGGGCAGAATTTATCTACCAACTGCTGAATCAATTTACTAATGAAGAACCAGGCAGCATTTGGGTCAGGTACATGTGCAGGGCTCCAGTCTATCCCATTCAGTAATTCTTTCATTTTTGGGATAATCCCTTTCCATACATTTCTCTGCCTAACTGTACGACGTTTTGGTACAGAAAAATGACTGTACTCCCAAGCAAGAACACAATGATCACTTCGTCCAAGCGGCACGTAAGAACTTAATGCAAGGATGCAATTGTCGTCTCTACTAATGATTAGATCCAAACAGCTTGACTGCTGCCCATTTCGGAACCGGGTCTTCATTGTGACATGTTGGGTAAGAAACTCCTCATTTACCAACTGAAGTAATTTCTGTTCGAATGAATTTTTCCGATCGCGAACAGTACATTGACACCCAATCGATATCGGGAGCGTTGAAATCTCCAAGTATTAATAAATGTTTACTACGGCAGATTTGCTTTACCTCTGCGATGAGTGCTTCGTCCGTGTCCATTCGCTGACCTGGGGGTCGATATACCACGGCAATATGGAGGTCTGGTTGGTTTGGGACTTTCAGTTTACAACAAAGTATTTCGCAAGACGAGATCCTACTTGGCGAGGGCCCATCCGGAATAAAGTCAATGCCTTCTCGTATAAACATTGCGATTCCACCACCCCTACGTCCGTTTCTATCCATGCGGATAAGCTGAAAACCGTCTATTCGGACTTCGGTGTCTGCGATTTGTTCATTTAACCATGTTTCAGTTAGAGCTATGAAGTCAGGTTGTAAATGGTCCACGACCAGTTTAATTTCATCCATTTTTGTTCAATAGGCTCTGCACATTTGTGTACATCATTTTAATCTTGTTTTTCTTCTCTCGATTTCTGGATATTTTTTTGGTTCTTTCTTCCACATGGCGATTTCTCTTGCTGGATATTTCACAAGATATATCCAGTCTCCTGTCTGGGTTCAAATCTATAGGCATTTGGTAGGGCTTTTACCGGCGTGGTTGCCGTCAATTTCACCGGATGTTCCCATAAAAAAACGAGCGCACCGTTTTGACTATTTTGTTGTCTACTATTTTTCAAGTTTTGTTCCCCCTCGTATTGACGTCTTTTTCAATTCTGCTACCAGTGTCCTCATTTTTCATCCGATCGGTGGGAGAGTAATCCGGCTGAAAAAAACTCCACGATGATTCTTTCGTAGTTGGGACTTTCGAGAGAGCAATAGATCTACCTGCTGTTTACTCCCAAAAACGACTTTTTAATGGTCTTGGTCGAACCTCATGCGTTTCATTTTGTAACGAGAGGTCCCAATCGAAAAGATCTTTTTTTGATGTCGACTGTCACACCAGTTTCTTGCGTATCATTCAATAAATTTTTGGAATGTCAGCAGATCCTGTTTTACCCTTTCTTTTTGGCGTTTCCCCAGTAGCCTCGGAGACTCCCTGAACTACCAGACAACATGACCTGTCAGGGAAAAAAACTCGTTTCTGCATCCTGCTTTCTTTTTAGTGATTGAAGGTTGAATCATACCCTTTGATACAGTCTTTAATACTGTGTTCAAATTTGTCTTCATCGGTGAGCCTGTTGGTTCATTTGCAGACATCTCTATGGACCTTTCAAACTGCGTGAGTTCTCCTGACAATGCGTTTGCACGAATAGCACCCGGGAAACCTGCATTTTTGGTTTATGGCATCCAGGTCTGTCGATAAGTCGTAGGCCACTTTTCCGCCATTACTTTGCTGGTTACCATGCCCTGCTTCATTGTTGTTCGATGGACATGTAAAAAGCATGCTGCTGTCGCTCGTCCGTGGCAGTAAAGAAACCTTACGATTACTGTTTTTTTGACTTTTCAGAGACCGTCGATCGCTGATTTACTTTTTGTGCAGTCGGATTCTATGTGCATTAGATTTCCCGAACCTGGGGAAACGCAAGACATAATTTCCTCCTCGCTTATTTTTCTTTCTGGTCATCTGTATTTCCAACTGACTCAGAGGTTTGTTCTAATGACTTTGTTCTTTTTCTCTTTTTTTGTTGCGCTTAATGTTGTGCCTATTGACTTCGACCGTTTCCTTGTGATAATTATGTTCAAGCTTGCTGATGTTTTTTTCGGCTCATTCGCATCGTGTTTCGGCGAGTTAATTTTATTATGTTTTATGAGGACTGATATTATTTCCGATAGGAGATCGAGGTCTCCTTCTAATCTCAAAAACTCTGGTTGTGAGTCCTCGGCATCCATCACAGTGTGCCAGCCCTTCACTGTTTAGCTTAGTTTTGGTAATGTTCAGTAGTTTACTGCTTTCTTCATTATTGCTGCTTTGTGGTTCTTCTCGGTCTGCTGAGAGTGACTTGAGTATTTCTGGTAAGTTTTTGTCACATGAAATCGAAAAACGGTTTACAAAGATAGGAGAGATCATTATTTTTTAGTGTATACTATTTGTTTTTTCTGCTGGTTTCCCGGGCGTGGCCGAGCGGTCAAGAGCATCAGTAGCTAATCGAGAGGTTGGTGTTTCGAGTCCTGGCTGAAGCGGTGAATAATTTTTTCGCATTGTCGGGTCGTGAACATTTGTGTTTCCCATGCCAGCAAGATCTATACGAGGATGCATTAAGTTTTTAACGAGCAGCTTAAATTATCAAGCGAATAGTTTACTGAGCACAAAAAGAAGTGCTTTTCCGAACCGAATTCACTATCGAATGTTACTACGAAGCAAAGAATGATGCAACCTTCGAAGTGATCCAATGACAACTTATTTCGTTTAGTCCTGACTTTGGGAACAGATTATTGGCCAAAAGTCAAAAGCTTCGAGACGAGCGAATTTCAAACGGAGGTCCAACGACGCCGCAATAGAAACAATATGAGCAATAAATGCGCCTATTCGTTCAAAACCACTTTAAAAAAACAATAAATGATAGGAAGAATATTCAGGAACGACTCAGCCGTTTGTAGAGGTCAAAGGTCCTGGATAACTTCAGATCTTCAAGGGGTTTTGCACTTTTGGTCCACTGAGCAGTTGACAGTATTTATTGGTGAAGAGGCTGTTTTTATCAAGGCGACGAAGGTGATAAACAAATTCCAATTTGATGTCGTTTTGTGAGGTAATTCGGCACAAGAAAATTTCCAGAAAATTCCAAAGAGCAATTACGTTCGTGCAGTGGCAGTTTTAATGTCAGAATCCGAACAAGCGAAGTGTTAACGATTTTCGAACTTTCCAAGTCGGAGAACAAAAAGATACGTGGTTCCTTTGCACACGATAACCTTGCAATTATATAGCATAGTGTTGAATTATGTTTGATCTAGCTGTATGAAACAGCTAGTACCATTCGTTTCATAAAGCTATATCAAAACCTAGGCGTGCCGCTCGTTGCGCATTCGAATTACGTAGAGCATTAATGATGTTAAAACTGGAATAAATATACTACTAATAGACTGAGATAAAAATGTAAGAAGTTTTGCAGGTTAGTTTTTACGCAAATTGTTTAACAATCATAAAATTATATATAAAAATAAAGATGCTATCCGAAAACATTTTAACATGTAAAATTATCATAAATTTTTTAATAAGTATTAAAAATTGAAAAAAGCTGCTTTTTAGATAATGGGTATATAAATTATTAAATTAAGAGCCCTTGCACATAGCCAGAGAATAGGTATTTATGAGTCTAGTAGGTCACTAACCACCAGCTATAGCTTGCCCATAACCAGATGGTGTAACACATAACCAGATCTCTATGTGCATTGCAGGTCGTCATAAGGACGTCAAAAAGCTACTCGAGGGAGCTTCTGGCCTGAATTGCCTATCGCCGCAAAGTACGTTTGGATTTGCTTGACTTCTAGATGCACATACGGCAGCTCATTGGGAGAACTCAGAATTGTAAAACGCGTGGTTCCCGTTATCAGAGCCCTTTCGGCCCGAATTCTATGTTGAAGAACTGAGTTGAAAAATGTCCTATCTTATTCAAAAATAGATGTGTGGTATTATTTAACAGATGTTGTTTGATTTTTATTTTAAATTCTAGTGGGGTTCGACTATTTCTGATAGAATTTGGTAGGGCATTCCATATTGTCGCGTATCTTATGGAATAGAAGTTGGATCGTTGGGCCTTTTTGATTTTAGGAATTTTTATAATATTTTCATAATTTCTAGTGTCTCGGTGGCCATTTATTTTATTAAATTAATTAATAAACATTGGATTATTATCCAACATTAATTTTACTGAAAGGAAACTGTATGAATATGAGGAAACACCGGTAATTTTACGAAAACCCATATATCGGGAGCTTAGAAATCATTTTGACATTTATGTGCGACCCGATGGGCTGAGAATACGTTATTCTGGTTAGTGGACTCATGGTGTAAGTGGAGCACGTTGATCGTGATAAAAGGTGTTGCCGAAGTTGTCGTGACAGCAGCAGCTGAGGCATCTGTATTCGAGGCTCTGGCTCACTCTAGTTAACAAAAACAACCCCGTCCCTATCCCCGCGTACCCTCAGCAAGGCTCGGTGAGTCAAGCTGGGTTTAGCAGCCTTGAATGCTTGTTCCCCTTCGGGCAATCTTAATAGCAACAACCCGGCGATTTGCGCTTTTTCCTCTAGATATGACGATTTACAAGTTAGGCATCGTTCTTCACAGTGATAACCGATTCTCTAAGCAGGTTTAGCAGGAGTAGTAGAGTGCTGTGTATACCTTCTTATGCAGCGACCATTCAGGGCAGGAGACGCAACATTGGCATGGCCTTTCCCATCCGGAACGAACCTGACCGATTGTTAACCCTGGGCCTGCCCCCTCTGGGATACACTTTCACTACCACCACCAACACCAGCGTCTATGTTCCCCTCTTCAATGAAGAAATCTGCTGGAAAGAAAAACAAATGCTGTGATGCCTGCACGCCCTCATGGTGCCTGTGCCAACGGTGGAAAATTAGTGTTCTTTGACGATTTTTACGCCCGCATCGGGAAAGACCACGCTACGTTGGAGGGAATTCTGTATCCCTATGAGGTCGGCGGCTATAAAGAGAATGGCCTCAGGCTGCGGATAACGTGCGCGGAATAACAAATTTTGCTGTGGATCACCTTCATCCACCTTCCGACGTGGGAGAAGGAAAGGTGGGTGCAGCCCAAATCACGGCACTGGAAGCTGCTGGACTACTTTCTCATCCGGAGGCGAGATTAAACCTACGTGCTGATGACCAAGGCGATCCGCAACGCCAATTTTATGAACCTATCAACACCTGACCTCACCAAGGTGCGGCTGTGACCGCAACCTCACAAGAGACCACAAGGTTAGCAAATATAAGGTAAGTTAAATAAGGTTTTTTTGAATTTACGCACTCACTCGCCATTTCAGCACTCAACGAACCGAGTGACTAAGAACAACGTCGGGGGACTTGCTGGTACAAAATGCGGGACTCCGTCACCCAACCGCTTTGGATGGTCTCAAACGTCTGCATCGTCAGCACCAGGACAAGTTTGACGGCATTTATGCAGTCACCAACAAATTGCTCGTCGAAAAAAAACAGGCTGCATAGCGTCTAACTTAGTCGCTTGCCTGAGGCAAACAAGCACAGTGACCATTGACTGCTGGACTCCATCACAGCGCTCTCGTGGATGTGGTGCCAAATATGTGTGTCTCAGAATTTCAAAGACTCAACATTAGTCCATCTCTACTAGCTGAAATGGAGCCGAGAACTGCGAAAATTACAAGGATATATCAGTTCTTAACATCGCTGGCAATATCTTCACTCCTCACATCCTTGACCGTCTCAGTGGCAAGTAAGGAGAGGGACTGCGCTTTGATAAGTAATATGACTTCCGGTGGCCCCACAGCATCAAAAAAAATACATTCGTCTTTTGCCAGATTTCAAAGAAGTGCCGGGAGATGCGAACTCGCCTTTATACTACCTCTGTTGACCTGTCAAAAGTCTTCGAAACAATGAATGATGGTGGAATCCGGAAAATCGAGTAGAAATTCGGCTGGCCGGAGTGATTTACACACATGGTCCATCAACACCAGGAGAAGAAGATTGCTCGCGTAACTGACAACCGGGCGGTCTCCGACGCATACGCCGGGCTAATGGAGTGAATCGGGGCTGGATACTGGCTCCCATCTGCTTCAGTCTCATGCTCTATGTTATGCTGATGGCGTTAATCGCGATCAGTGCCCTGAGGTACACATCGGCTAGATAATTTTCGGGCATCTTCTCAACAGCCGGTGCTTTCAG
This sequence comes from Schistocephalus solidus, assembly GCA_017591395.1. Classification (NCBI taxonomy): domain Eukaryota; kingdom Metazoa; phylum Platyhelminthes; class Cestoda; order Diphyllobothriidea; family Diphyllobothriidae; genus Schistocephalus; species Schistocephalus solidus. Next base: position 39,191 of record WEDG01002576.1, on the reverse strand, counting down.
GCCCCAAACACGTGCATCCTTGACCACAATTCACGGTCTGCTCTTGGCATATGACTGCGCTCTCAACAACGTGACAGAAGAGGACATACAAAGGAGCATGGAAATTTTCGTCGATGACTGCGAGAAATTTTTTCTTGTCATCAATGCGGAAAACACCGGTGGTCATGCATCAATTTTTGCCTTAAGCTGCCTACATGTACACTTTGTATTAACGGTAACGGTGCCTAATTGCAGGCCACGGACAACTTTGTGTTAATAAGCTGCGCGCTTCCCCGAGGCATCAAAATTGACGAGTGGCACACTGTACCTTTGAATCCGTTGGTACTTGGCCGGCTGCAGAACTCCATGTGTGATCGCCGTTGTTTCCACCTCATCACCAAGGTCATGATGTCCTTTAGCTGGCATCCTGACGATGCTGATGTGTGGATAGTTTCAAAGAAACAGGCGCGGTGACTCAACCCGTTTCACCTCAGCTGTCTTCGTAAAATTGTAAAGCTCAGTCGGCAGGACAAAATCCTGGATACTGAAGTTGTAGAACAACACGTAATCGTCAGCATCCAAGCCATATTGAAGTTCTGCAAACACGTGATGTAATTATGGCCACTTAACGTCTTGGACGCGGACGGCCAAGCTATCATCACCTCAAATACCACCTCCAGTGGTGATAGCGATAGCTGCTAATTGTAGTACGCATGTTATCGCGTGGCCACTAAGTACTATAAATACTACTCCCATTGTGCATCTATAACTTTTTCTTCTACTGTCTCTGATGATGGGTTCGAGGAAGAATCCGAAACTTTAGACAAATAAACACCACGTTTCAGTGATCGCCTCTTCTTCCGTAATTAAAAGAGGTTAGAGTGGAAGTCTCATGTGAGTGGATAACGAGCATCTACCCAAAGCCTCTTCTATGGAGATGTCGAACAGGGTCCTCGTTTACCAGTAGGCCAAGTTCGACGCTGCAAGTACACAATGAAGGCTTCATTTGAGAGTCTGCAAATCAAAGCAGTGACTTGGGAAGACCTCATCTCTGACGGACCACCTGCAGAGAGGCAATGACGACCGGGACTATAACTAATGAAGCAATGCAGAGCGCCTCCTCAAAAGTCAAAATATAAGCAAGCAATTATCTAGTGAAATTAATAACTGGAGACATTGTCGCAGAATAAAAAAGAATATGTCCACGTTTGTGACGTTTGCCGTATGTTATCGCACAAGCCACCAGCCAGAATGGCATTTAATTCACCAATACAATCGTCCATGAAGTCATGCAAATGATCCGCCATTGAAAACCACAGGAGACTCGAAAGACAAAGGGCTGTCTAACAACCAGATATCTCAAACTAAGAAGGATTGATAATGGCTATCGAGTAGAGCATTTAAAGTTTTCCATTCCATCAATGGGCATTCGAACGCGCATCTGAGCAATTTATCGAGCAGACGGCGTTCAAGGCTCAAATGGAACTAGCTGTCTCTGTTCAGGGCCGGCTAATTCAGATTCAAGCAGGCTTTGTCTCCTTTTCCAACTAAATAATAGCTCAACTCTACCGAAGATTTCTGTAATTACCCCGTTAGCCTTCCTTATAACCAAAGAAATTCTACACTTATTATACCTCCCTCTGCATCCTCCACGTGAAAACGCTCTCTCTTCTTTGCTTCTAGGTATAGCTTTCTTTGGAATAACTAGCCAAGTAAAATAAGGTCGTGAACTGGTCTCTCTGCATTCAAACGAAGACTGTACATTAACTTTACACTGATTCTATTACCCTTTTATTTTTCTCAAAATTTCCCCGGTGGCTTACCCCATGACTCGGAGATAGGACCATCGGGAATTTAAGTGACCCCCTTGAAACTATATTTTCGCTACCTCGAGTCCCCCATGAACCATGATATCTCCATATATCACCAGCCATCCAAATCATAAAGTCATTCGGACGTACACATTTGGTGATCCACAGTCTAAAATGCTGCCGTTTCATTTGATACTAACCATCATCGGAATTTAATTCTGGATTCTAAGATGTTGATGCCTAAAGTTTATTGAAGCATTTTTGTGAGCTTTTGTTCCATACGCTTAAGTGATCAAGAACGAACCATCTCGACATTTCATTATCTAATTCTGAAATGCTACTGCAGTATTACAATACTCTACCACCTGACCTTATCTTCCTAAGCAGTTTGTTTACCTACTTTTTGAAAAGGAAGGCCTATTGAGCTCTACATCTATTTTAAAAGGGTAGGAGTTTTATTTCACTGCCTTTCTTTCTAGTTCACTATTAATTTCAAATCATCGCTAACTGTTGATCTAGCAGGACACGTTCTGTCTACATTTTTAAGTATTTGTACATTTTATCTGCACACATTTTCATAACTTTATTTCGTAGGTAATGTTTGTTTAGACAGTGCCTCTCCGGTGCTAACCAAATATAAATTATAATAATTATATTTTTTAGGCGAATTATCATAAATTCAAATAATCACAGTACATTTTAATATAAAATTGTTCAATTAAACAACTTAAATGCCTCCCTAATTTTTTTAAATATAGGCACCACACCTTGCATCACCTGGCTATATCCGCTAGGCGGGGGCAGATATTGGCAGGGAAGCCAAAATATGTAACTTATCTAACCGGTTGCGTATTCATTTCCGTCTGAAAGAAAAAAAGTTATCCTAGGCCAAAATACTATATCTTGTCCAAATGTAATGAAGCATGCATCAAGAAAACAACTAAAGAGTGATACTCTTCGAACTGAAGACATTTTCCCATGAAATTACACAACTTCGGAATAAGATTATGGGCCATGGTTTGTAGTGTTGGCAACCACTTTGCCTGCTTTTGATGCAAAAGATTGCCATGAGACCCTTGTTTGAGGATGTTTTTGAATTTGGAGGACTGCGTCGGACCTTCGATTGACTCTACTGGCTAGCGTTGTCTTCAGAAAGAATGAATCATTTTGGCTATATTCTAGCTTCTTTTGATGCGAACTATGCCTAGAAGCTCTTTAATTAATTTATGCACAATTTCCATAACTACATTTCGTTTTTAAAATACAATGGTCTGTGGAAATATTTTAACTGTTTGACCAAAGCCTGACAAAATGCTCTCTTAGGTCGAACGCGATGCGCTGAAAGAACTCAAGGCCGACAAAAATATTGTCATAGTGTCTGCGTACAAGGGACGTTCCACAGTGGGATTGGGCAGATCAGACTACCTTCCGAAAACCAAAAGCTTTTTGGAAGACCGTCAAATCTTCATTAAATACGAAACAAACCCATGCAGAACGTAACCGCGAAATAAATTCGACGTTGTTGACACTAGAGAAATCTGGTGCAATATCGCCGATTGACTGCTACATGGCCAGGGCAAACGAAACTGTCTTAGTCTGATCGGGAGGTTTCCAAAAGTTCACTAAGAGGGCGTTTTTCTCCAGCCCATTGTACCACTCAAACGAACACCCGAATAATTTGTCTAAAAACTCACACTCTTCGAGGATTGACGGTAATCCGATCTCAGTTATCAAGAGAATTCCGAGCTTCTTCCGATTGCTTAGCCATATATTCTCAGTCTATATTTTAAACGGATTCTTTCCTGAATCATGGAGGACATCTATTATTCTTCCTGTCTTTAAGTCGGGATCTCGTTCGGACGTTAATACTTATCGAGGCGTTAACAAAACCCCGGCTTTAGAAAAAACGTCTTGAAAAAATATTATTTTTAATCGAATTTCTGACTTTTGCCTAGAAAATACGCTTTAAGTAACTCGCAATATCGTTTTCTACCTTGAAGATCATGCGAATTGCGTCACTTAGCTTTTTTTAACCTCATCACTTCCGTTCGTAATGAGCAGCAGCCAGTGGTTGTGATCTAATTTGACCTGAGCAAAGCCCTTGGCGATGTACAACACAGAAGTCTTCTGTTGAAACTGGCAGCCCACGCCACCTAGCCTCCTCAACTTGATTTCGTTGGTTCCTTCTTGTCTAACCGCAGCTTGATGGTCTAATTAGGTAAAACTACCTGACGCCTCAACCGATCACGAGTGGCGTTTTTCAAAACACGGTTCTAGGTCCCCTCCTCTTCATTCTGCACATAAAAAAATTTCAACTGTACTCACAAATTCACGAAATTTCGATTACGCTGATGACCTCAAGTGAATTTTGTTCATTTTTTAATTATCACCAATAGTTGCGTTGATAAAATAAACATGGATCTACTTATGCTTTCACGTTGGAGCTGTACTTGGCAGATGGAGTTTTCTTCATCCAAGAACGGTTTCATGTGTTTTGGCCCCACCAAGCTTCCTGGACCCCTCGTATTTCAAATAAGTTCACATTTAGAATGACCAACCATTAGCGACTTAGGTCTAAGTTACACGAATAAGCTAGTATTATCGCCTCATGCAGATCGAGTTTCTGTAAAGGCTGCACAGATATGTGGTTTTATATCACATAATTTCTTCCCTCCGGAAATAAAGTTAAGACTTACCGCATGTTTATTCATCCCATCCTAGAATAATGCTGTCCACTCTCTGGGCTGATTAACGCCTCATAGAGCAGTAAGATTGAAAAAGTTCAGAGGCTTTTCACTCGAAGACTATTTTCTCTTCCTGGATCCAGTATCTCTTATACAGATAGATGGCAGTTAGCAACCGTGAAAGTTCTGTGGTCTCTGCTTCCTGTTTCGCGTTAATCTTGTCCAAATCCTATGCATAGGAACCACGTATATTATTTGTTGTCCGGCTTGGACAGTTTGAAAACCGTTAACACTTCGCTCGTTCTGATCCTGACATTAACAATGCAACTGCATGTACGTAATTGCTTTCTGGATATCGGGAATTTTTCTTGTGCTGAAATTCCTCACAAAACGACTTCAAATTGGATTTTTTTATCACCTTCGTTGACTTGATAAAACAGTCTCTACACCGATAAAAACTGACAAATGCTCTGTGAACCAAAAGTGCAAGACCCCTTGAATATCTGAAGTTATCCGGGACCGATGACCTACACAAACGACTGAGTCGTTCTTGAGTATTCTTCCTGTCTTTTATTGTTTTTTAAAGTGGTTTTGAAGAAGTAGGCGCATTTATTGCTAATATTGTTCCTATCGCGGCGTCGTTGGACTTCCGTTGGAAATTGCTCGTCTCCAAGATTTTAATTTTTGGCCAATAATCTGTATTTAAAGTCAAGACTCAACGAAATAAGTTGTCATTGGATCACATATTGTCCGTGTTTATCAGGATCAGCCTATAAGTGTTTATAGACCTTGTGATAGTCAGGCACACAAAAATTGATACCGGAATCTTAAATAATAAGCTAACTCAGCTTCATTCGGATCCTGCCTCCTACGGGCTTCAGGAAACAGTCTCTCGCCAGGAAAGGTGTCAACAGCAGAAAGGAACGGAGAACCACTGGCAAACTCACTTCAAAGGCTGCATATTTCTTTGCTTCACATTAACAGTTGATAGTGAATTCAGTTCGGAAAAGCGCTTCTTATCGTGCTCAGTAAACTATTCGCTTGATAATTTAAGCTGCTCATTAAAACTTAAAACATCCTCGTAGACATCTTGCTGGCATGGGCAACGCAAATGTTCACGACCCGACCATGCGAGAAAATTATTCACGGCTTCGGCTGGGATTTGAAACACCAACATCTCGATTAGCGCGTGATGCTCTTGACCGCTCAGCCACGCCCGGGAAGCCAACAGACAAAAAATAGTATCTATTCCAAAAATAGTGATCTCTCCTACCTTTGAACACCATTTTTGTTTTCATGTGACAAAAACTTGACAGAAATACTCAAGTCACTCTCAGCAGACCGAGAAGAACCACCAAGCAGCAATTTTGAAGAAAGCCGTGCGCTACTGAACTTTACCAAAAGTAAGCTAAAAAGTGAAGGGCTGGCACACTGTGATGGATGCCGAGGACTCACAACCAAAGTTTTGAGATTAGAAGGAGACCTTGATCTCCTATCGGAAAAATAGCAGTCCTCATCAAACATAACAAAATTAAATCGCAGAAATACGATACAAATGAGCTGAAAAACATCATCAAACTAGACTATAATCATCGCAAGGAAATGGTAGAGGTCAATAGACCCAATATTAAGCGCAACAAAAAAAAGAAAAATTACGAAGTCATTACAAATTAAATTCTGATTCAGTTGAAATACAGAGGACCAGGTAGAAAATAAGTGAAGATGAAATTATGTCTTGCGTTTCCCCAGGTTCAGGAAATCGGGTGCACATAGAATCCGGCTGTACAAAAGAAAAATCAGCGATCGATGTTCTCTGAAAATTGAAAAAAAGTAGTCTTTAGTTATTTTTAACGCAAAGAAATAGGGACAGCAACATGCTCTATACATGTCCATCGAACTACAATGGAGCAGGTCATGGTAGCCAGCGAAGTAATGGCGGAAAAGTGGCCTGCGAATTATTGATAGACCTAGATGCCACAAACCCAAATTCAGGTTTCACGGGTAATATTCGAGCACATGCAGTCAAAAGAACTCACGCTGTTTGAAAGATCAATAAAGATGTCTGTAAATCAACCAGCAGGCTTACCGATAAAGACCAATTTGAACACAGTATTAAAGACTGTAACAAAGTGCATGATTGAACCTTCCATCAATAAAAGAAAGCGGGATACAGAAACGAGTTTCTTCCCAGACAGATCATTTTGTTTGGTAGTTCAAGGAGTTTATGAGGTTACTGGGGAAACTCCAAAAGAAAGGGTAAAACAGGATCTGCTGACATTCAAAATTTATTGAATGATACGCAAGAAACTGGCGTGATAGTCAAAATCAAAAAGATCTCTCGATTGGGGCCTCTCGTTAGAAATGAATCGCATGAGGTGCGACCAAGACCGTTAAAAGTCATCTTGGGGAGCAAACAACAGGTTGATCTATTGCTCTCTCGAAAGTCCCGACTACGAAAGAATAATCGTGGTATTTTTTTTAGCCGGTTTACTCTCCCACCGGTCGGATGAAAATGAAGACACTGGTAGCAGAATTGAAAAGACGTCAATACGAGGTGAAACAAAACTTGAAAATTTATAGACAACACAATCGTCAAAACGGTGCGCTCGTTTTTATGGTAACATCCAGTGAAATTGACGGAAACAACGCCGGTCAAAAGCCCTACAAAATGCCTATAGAGTTGAACCCAAACAGGGGACTGGATATATCTTGCGAAATATCCAGCAATAATCGCCATGTGCAAGAAAGAACCAAAAATCTTCAGAAATAGAGGGAACGAAACAAGATGACAACGATGTACACAAATGTGCAGATTCTATTAAATAAAATGGATGAAATCCAACTGGCCGTGGACCATTTACAACCTGACTTCATATCTCTAACTGAAACATGGTTAAATGAACAAATCACAGACACAGAAGTCAGGATAGACGGATTTCAGCTTATCCGCATGGATAGAAACGGACGTAGGGGTGGTGGAATCGCAATGTTCATACGAGAATGCATTGACTTCATTCCGGATGGGCCATCGCTAAATAGGAACTTGTCTTGCGAAATACTTAGTTGTAAACTGAAAGTCCCAAACCAACCAGACCTTCATATTGCCGTGGTATATCGATCCCCAGGACAGCGAACGGACACAGACGAAGCACTCATCACAGAGGTAAAGCAAATCTACCGTATCAAACACTTATTAAAACTTGGAGATTTCAACGCTCTCAATATCGATTGGGTATTAATTTACTGCTCGCGATCGGAAAATTCATTCGAACACAAATTACTTCAGTTGGTTAATGACGAGTTTCTTACCCAACATGTCACAATGGAGACGCGGTTCCAAATGGGTAATAGTCAAGCTGTTTGGATCTAATCCTTAGTAGAGACGACAATTGCATCCTTGCATTAAGTTCTTTCGTACTGCTTGGACGAAGTGATCATTGTGTTCTTGCTTGGGAGTACAGTCATTTTTCTGTACCCAAACGTCGTACAGTTAGGGAGAGAAATGTATAGAAAGGGGATTATCCCAAAATGAAAGAATTACTGAATGGGATTGACTGGACCCATGCACATGTACCTGACTGGTTCTTCATTAGTTACTTGATTCAGCAGTTAATAGAGAAATTCCACCCACTTAAAAGGAGATCGTGCGTCTCCTGACCTGAGTGGGTGACATCGGAAATAAAAAGGAATCTCAAGAAGAAAAAAGAAGACTGTGGAGAACATATGCCAGATATCAACAACCCGAAAAATTTTTCCGCTTTTAAGAAACAGCGAAATTGGTGTCAGAATCTTCTGAGAAAAGGAAGATTAGCCTTTGAGTCAGAAATAGTCAAAGACATACCAAGAAATTCGTAAAGGTGTTTTGCTTACGTAAATAATGCAAAACGAAATCGGGACTCCATTCCTTGTCTAAAAGACTATCAGAAAACAGGTTAACTAATAACTCTGATAAGCCCAGCCTCTGATCCAATTTCTTTATGTCCGTGTTTACAGAGGAACCACATTTTTACGAGGAAGAATACTACAGTACTGCCAAATACAACTATTATTATTATCTACAAACAAAATAAGCACGGTGTCATTCCCAATGGAAACAGTAACAAAAACTCTGAAACAGTTACAGCCCACTAAATCACCTGGCCCAGATGGTATATCCGCAAAAGTTCTCAATGAACTAACAAACCAGCTGGCCTCTCCGCTCTCCAAGATATTTAAAATTTCAATGGAGGCGGGGGTTCTGTCTACCGAGTGGAATTTTAGCCAACATAACCCCCATCTATAAGGGAGGAGAGAGGACATCACCCAACAGTTTCCAACCAATCAGCCTCACAAGTATCTGTTGCAAAATGTTGGAAAAGATAATCAAAACGGAACTGATGAGGCATTTTTAAGAGAATAACTTGCTAAGTTTATATCAACATGGATTTTGAAGTGGTCGATCCTGCCTCACAAACCTGCTCTCACCCATGGAAAGTTGGATAAATCATTAGAAATGGGTTTGTTAGTCGATGCGGTCTACATTGACTTTAGCAAAGCCTTTGACAGGGTTCCACACAGACGTATGATCTTTAAGCTGCGTCAAATGGGTGTGACTGGCAACCTACTCAAATGGTTGGCCGACTTTCTCACAGGCAGGCGCCAGCGTGTTTGTATTGGAGACGCCAAGTCTCACTGGGAAACTGTTCACAGTGAAGTTCCACAGGGGAGCGTTCTGGGTCCCATTTTGTTTTTGATATACGTGAACGACTGCCTCGATTTTCTGACATGCGAGAAGATAATGTTCGCTGACGATGTGAAGTTATGGAAGTCGATTGAAAAACCGGAGGATGCGCGGAAATTACAACAAAAGTTAGATCGCTACCAAACATGGTGTGATGAGTGGCTGCTGAACCTTAATTTCAAAAAATGCCAAATACTCCAACTGTGGTCTAGGTACAGAAGGATAATTAGGTTTGAATATCAGTACTTCATCAGCGGTCACCAACTCCAGGAGGTTAATATTCTAATGGGTTTGGATATATGGATAACACCCACTCTCAAACCATCGCACTGTGCGAATATAGCAAAGAAATCTATGTGTATCTTAGGCGCAATCAGGAGATCGTTCATTAATTTTGATAAATAGCTTTTTGGGCAGCGTTTGGAACATTTATCCGGCCGGTGTGGAAATATTGCGTTCAGGCGTGGCACCCTTGGACGAAACATGACTACGCTCTTCTGAAGAAAGTTCAACGGAGGGCGACGAAACTAGTCAGTGGATTGGAATGCCTACCCTATGAGGGCTGACTAGAAGGACTTTAAATTTTTCCTCTCTCTTAATCGCAATACAGACGGGATATGATCTTAGTCTTCAAACTGGTCAGAGTAGTTGAATGTGCTCTTCAGATGACCGGCTTTTTTGAATTGGCAAACATGACAAGTCTCCGAGGTCACCAATACAAACTGAAAAGAAAACATGCCAAAACTTGAAGTGCAGGCCAACTTCTTTTCCTAACGGGTGATTGAAGAATGGAACAAACTGCCAACTTCAGTTGTTCATTCTGAAAGCGTTGAATGGTAAAAAGAAGACTTGATGAATTTCTACTTGATGGACATATATTTAGTCGACAGTAATGATCGAAATACTAAAACGTCTATCGCCATGTAACATTTGCTTATTTTGCTAGCACGTATCTGTAAATAGGGTTTTCAAAGGCTCGGCCAATCTCCCTTACATATACTGAATATACTGAATTAAATCTCCCATGAATTAACGCCCACACTCCGGTAGATCGACCTTATACCACTTGTATTTCCCTCATGATCATTTCACCACCCCTTAGCTCCACAACTAAACATTCTCAGTTTTTGTCTCCAAATATGCTTTCATCTAGAATAATCTTCCACTCGAAATTATGTTTTCGTCTTCATTAGCGATTTTTCAAACCAAATAACATAAACATTTAACCTCGGAAGAAATCAAATCCTTATTGTCTGTTTCCTGCACTTACTCCCAAATCTGCATTTTGAAAAGGTTCCTCCTGGTATTTGAGGCAGTTCCCTTGATAGTTCATTGGTTTCTCAATATGTTTTTATTATCCTCTGCAGAGTCAATCTGCGCAGTCACTTTTTCTTCCCCTCCTTTTCAAATATCATTGCAAACTCTTGACAACCTTGATACTTTCCTCCGTTTTTGGAACCCTGACGATGGTCTCCGGGAGCTGTTGCTGATCGTGGTGGGTTCTGATGTATTCGCCACCTTGTTGATGGAATATGCAGTCAGCGAGATTACATCTCGGTGATGAGCTCGTGACCTCTACTTTCCCCTCTTTGTTTTGATTCTGTTGGCTAAGATGAGTTCCTTCTCTCGCAACTCCCTGATGGTTATAAACTGTAGCTCTGGCAGGTATATTACCTCTCACCCGACAAGGAGCGGCCCGAACTCTCAAACGTTGTCAGAAAAATCACAGCACTATCCCATTGCATCGTACCAATCCTATCAACTCTAGCTATTATTTTTGAAGAGATGCAACTTGTTCTCCTAGTTTTTCTTTTTAAATTGGCGGCTTGTCGAACTTCCCCCCGATTTAACCCTATGGGTTTTTTCGCTGCTTTGTTCCTATTTCACCGTATATTGCAATGATAGTTGACTATTATTTTAAAAATGGCAAATCGCTCTGAATCGGGTACGCCTACCACACTACACATTTCTGCTATTCATATAGCTGTTCACATAGTGCAGCAATTATCCACTTTGTATTTATTTAAACAGCAAAGCTAAGTTTTTAATGATGGAGCCCTCTTGGCCATTAATATACAATTTTTTAAATTTATTTATACGGATTGGCAAAGTGGATGTTTCAGCGCCTTTAGATTTTAACCGCGGATTCACAGACCGCAGTCAGCTCGTCAACCCAATACTTTGAGAAACGAAATGGGGTAAGTATCCTGTCAAATTAGGTTATGGTATATTTTGATGTCACGTCACTTTTTATTTCCATCCCCAAGGATCTGACAGTTAAAGCCGTCTAGTTACTCTTACACAGCAGATATCATGAAACGGAGAATCACCAAGGACATGCACACATCATCCAACTCCTGAAACTCTGTCTCAAAACGTACTTTATATTGGAGGGATGAATCTACGAGCAGATGAAAGGCACGACAGTAGGTTAATCGATTTCGGGACGCACAGCTGAAGTGGTCCTGCAACGGCTGGAATCACTGAACTTCCAACACCACAGACTGAACTAATGGGTTCGGTATGGGGATGACACCTTCGTAGTCATCGAACGGGAGCAGATGCTTGTATTAAAAGAACACGTCAATGGCGTCTTCGCCGATATCCAATTTACGATGTAGGAAGAAGAAAACGACAAGCTAACCTTCCATGATATCCTCATTTGCCGCAAAAATTGTGATGACCTAAAAACTAAAGTATTCAGGAAAACAACAAAAACGACGTAAGCACTGTTCTATAACAGCAATCACCCAATCAGTCACAAGCTCAGCTGCTTGCGGGCACTATATCAACTTGTTGCAACCTACTGCAGCGAAACAGAAGGCAAGGTTGCCGAATAGCAGTAACTTCGACTGGTTTTCAGAACAAACGTCTACCCGCGCAACTTTGTCGATAGTTTCATGCGTAACCAAAGCGAGAGACCGAGCCGCACCAGCTCCAAAGTTTGGCAAGCACTACCATCCGTGAAGAATGTCTCGGAAGCCATTAACAGTCTTCTCACGCCACCCGGTGTTATAGTTGGATACAGACCAGAAGCAACTTTTAGGCGCCAAATAATAACACCAACAGACCCGCTTTCACGACAAGAAACGTCTGGAATCGTTTACCAAGGCTGGTGCAGTTGCGAACAAAGCAACCACGTGGGAGACTACTCAACACGCAAATGGCCAAGCACGCAGCAGCAGCGAGGTAAAAAAACACTTAATCTCAGGTCACGGCTTATGCAACAGGACTTGGCCATAACTTCAAGTTTGACAAGGCCGAAATTATCGCAAGTACTGACAACCGCATGAGCGGTGAACAGCTTGAGTCATGGTTCTCTGGTCCATAGTCGATTAATAAGCGCAATTTTCTTGCGGCTCCATATTCAGTGTTGCGGTTTTGTCTGGGCAACAGTTGTAGCCACGCGTGGAAGAATGTAGGTGACCAGTAGTCTCGGTGACAGTGAGCCTTGGGGAACACCACTCTCAACCTCAACTTTAGTCGACTGTTTGTCGCTGATATGGACAGTTTGTTAGCGGCCAGTTAAGAAGTTTTCTTTCCATGTCAGAAGTCTAACTCTTACGCCTATGCGGTTGAGTTTATAAAGAAGGCGGTGGTGCGGCACGCTATTAAAAGCCTTTTTGAAGTCTATATAGACGGCGTGCACCGTATTTTCACAATCGAACGCTTCATTCCAACGTTCTAAACAGAAGAGCAAATTTGTGACGCAGGATCTACCTCTACGGAAACCGTGCTGGGCTTCGGATAGCAGATTGTTATGTTCAAAGAACTGCATAAGTTGTTGCTTAATTATTTTTTCCATGATTTTGCAGCAAACTAAAGTTAGGCTGACCGGTTGATAATTGTTTGCAGAGACCCGGCTTCCACCCTTATAAAGCGGCGTAATCCATGCGGATTTCCAGTCGGCTGGTAGACTTCCGGTCTGGAAGGATGTTTGGAAAAGCGTAGAGAGTGGTTTTGCCAACTCTCTCGCGATCTCTTTCAACAGCTTGGCAGGTACTTCATCGGGACCCGGAGACTTAGATTCCTTTAACCCCAAAAAGTTCGCCCGAGGACAGAAGTCTCGGTGAAATTAACAGTCTCGACTATTGTATTCACTTCGAAACCATCGGTAGGGTGATCGTATCTCGTTTCCTTTGTGAAAACCGACTGGGAAAATTCCGAAAGATGATCAGCCTTCGCACCGTCTTCAGTAAGGTCTATGCCCTCGGCGGTCCTCAGCAGGGGTATTGGATCCTTGTTCCGTGTATTCTCCCTGAGGTAACCGTAAAACAGTTTCGGGTTCACGGTGGCCCGGTTCAGCAGGTCCACTTCGAAAGCCTGTCTTGTTCTAAAAATATGGCCCTTTACCCGATTTCTCTGCATTTTGTACGCATTTAGAGATGCAGGAGTTCCGTCCGTAAGCGATTTTGTCCACAATCTCCGCTTTTGGTTAACTTCGATTTTTAAGGCCTGCGTAAGCCATCGCGGTCTGTTGGTTAACCTTTTTCTCAAAATCGGACAGTGATTTTCGATGAGCCTGTGCAGTATGTCCCGGAACGTTTCCCAGTCCTCGGTTATGTTTCCAAAGAATAAAGTTTCCCACTGAGTGCGCATGAGTTCAGCCCTCATTCCACCGAAATCGCGTTGCCATATATTCCTTCTGATTGTTGTGGGTCTTGCTGGTATAGAAAATAGTGAGTACTCCCATCGCAGTACCACGTGGTCACTTTTGCCTAGCGGCGGTAGACATGACACTTCGTCAATGCTGTCGTGCGACTTTGTGAGAACTAGGTCCAGGCAATTGGCCTGTTGTCCTTCGCACACCCTGGTTGGAAAAGTGACATGCTGTGTGAGACGTAGCTTTAGCGTCGTGCTCAGAAAACAACTGTCAAAGGCTAGATCAGAACTATGTGCGCAGGTCGAGCTCCAGTCGATGTGAGGCACATTGTAGTCACCCATGATCAGGATATCCAACCGTGTAGCAATCTTTTCAAGCTCCTCTAGCAGGTAAGCATCGGCTACGGGGTCTCTTCTCGGTGGGCGGTAGACTGTCAGGACATCTGGACTTGATGTACCTGGCACTTTTACGGATAGCCATATCGCCTCGAAAGAAGACGCGAGTTTATAAGTTTTGTCTAAAACTGTAATTTCACTTTTCACATATGTGCGAACACCTCCTCCTTGACGCCCTTTCCTGTCATTTCTAAAAATTTGGTAGCCCGCCATAGCTACCTCCCGGTCGTCCACGCGTTGGGACAACTAGGTTTCTGTTACGGAAATTATATCTGGAGATAGATCGCAGACATGAATCTTAAGCTCGTCGAGCTTCGATAATATACTCTGTGCATTGATGTACAGAAATGTTAGTTTTCAGTTTGTTCGGAAAGTGCTAACAGTCGGGCGCGAGCCCCTGATTTCTGGGCCAACTGCGTGGTAATCCGGAACGAGCCTCTCCAGGGGGAGAACAATGGACGATGGATCACTTGGTTGTTGTAAATAACCAAATTTGTTTCCCCCTCGCTGAGCCGCCGTCTTAGTTCGATGACAAGTTGATGGCGTTTGTTCCGCTCCGCAGGTGAGAAGTCCTGTTGAAAAAACTCCAGGGTTTGAGTTTTTAACTTAAAAGCGCCTCGACAGAATGAGACTGGCTTCCTGGCTACTGGTCAAGATAACTTTTAGAGGCCTAGGACGTGTTGATTCAGATTGGCTTTCAGGCCGTTTTCCAAGGCGGAAGGCTTTTTCCAGTTCAATCGACGTATTAGGTTCCAGCATATTGTTCAGGAGTTCACGAAAGCGGTTCATGTATTCAGAATATCGGTCTGCTGGAGTCGCAGCTGTTGATTCAGGTAGTCCCTGTATTATGAAACTGTTTTTTTCTGTCCGTGGCATCTTTTGTAACTACGACGCTGTCTTCCACTATTTGGTGGGAAGGTTTTACGTTGCGCACTGGTGATGATGGAGGGGATGCTGATTGGCTATGTGTTGGCTTTGATCCGGTTTTATTTGGTTTCGGCGAATTCCACGGGTTCGACGATTTTGAATCGCAGGTGGTAGTTTCGGTTGGGGAATCGATTTCACTGCTTGTGCTTGGTGTGAGAATCTCAGTAGTTCCTGTGGAGGATAAGGCAATGGTCAAAGCCCCGTGTTCCAGCCGTTTTGAGGAATCTTTTGAAGTCGGTTTTCCATTGGCTTTTTCCTTTTTGGTGTCAGTTTTGCGTTTTGGACGGCTTTTTTGTTTTGGGCGGACTATTTTTGTCCTGCGCCGTTGGTACTTGTTGTTCGGTAGCCGTAGCAGCTGTCGAAGTTGTTGTTGGGATACCCTTTGATCGAGTATCAATGGTTTTGCTTCTGGTAAGTCGTTCAGTGGACTCCTGAGTGGCATCTACTGCTTTATAGGTGCCTTTTAGCGCAGATTTTATTTGTCTTATCTCATCCTCGAGCTGGTTTAGCTTCATGGACAGTTTTTGAAAGCCGCCACAAATGGCAGTGTTGTCAATAGCGTGCATATTAATTTGAGAGAGCGCTCGTCACCGTGATGAGGTGGTCGAGTGGTTAGCGAGCGTCACCATCGCGTTGGTGGCCGCGGGTTCAATCCCGGCTTGTGGCATGACTTTTTGAATTCTCGTGTGGTGACTTAAGAAGTAACGGGTGGCTAGGTGTAGGTTTACACAATCAACGCTTTTACACAAGCAGTATATAAATTATCTACTCCGCCTTTTTCCCAAATCAAAAGTCAGAAAGGCAGACTTATAAGTTAATCGGCCTGGCGGGTGCAAGCAGCTCAGGCAGAAACCGCAGCAATTTCTTTCCCAAGGCGAGTGTCAGTTGTTGATGGTTTTTATCCGCGTAAGGTGCAAAAAAGCATCTGAGGGAAGTGCGGGTGGAGGTGGTCCTCCAAGGCCAAGCTCAGTCGCATGGTGCGGGTTGCCAAAGGCTGAGTTATATATGGCGCACACACAGAGGTTTTGGTCGCAGTCGCCACACCAATTTGACTACCACGAAACCCTTTAGTTAGACCAATAGCGGCGTGAAGCAACCTTAAAGGAGTTGTTCAGATATAAGCCGCGTGATTAGCAAAATGAACGGGAAAGCGAACAGGACGTCTACTCTGCGTGATATAAAAGGCTAACTCCACAGTTCGAAGTTTGCTGCAGATGCCTTGGACCAAAACAGAGGTCCGAATGGTTCAAAACGCACGTTTATCCGGTAGCGCAGAGTCTGCATCAGCCTATTCCTACTACCGTGCATACTTGCGGCTCATTTTAGGCGTTGGCTTTGAAGACGCGCCAGCCATTGCACACAATCACATCACCAATTGGTTGATCGACAATTGGTTGATCGTCAATTGGTTGATCGCCAATTGATCGCCAATTGATCGCCAATTGGTTGATCGACAGGTGACTAGGATGTGCGAGAGGGACGAGCGAGGCGAAGGGTGTCTGATCGACAAATGCTTGTCCAGTATGCTTGTCCAGTATGCTTGTCCAGTATGCTTGTCCAGTATATTGGTTGATCGCCAATTGATCGCCAATTGGTTGATCGACAGGCGACTAGGATGTGCGAGAGGGACGAGCGAGGCGGAGGGTGTCTGATCGACAAATGCTTGTCTAGTATATTGGGCTGGCAATCTCGCTAGAACAGTTGGCTTAACTCAGCAACGTCGACCGCGTCTTCTTTCTTATCACGAGTGGTCCAAGGGGTCTTGCAATTGTCGGATGCCACTCTAATGGCTTTACATAGGGCGATTCCATTTTTTGCGTACACCATTACACAGAAATAAATGAGTACATTCAGCGAATTCTTCTTGCACAGCAGAATTGGTTGATGTTCGCCATGGAGCCGGTGAAAACATGCATATAAACTGTCCATGGCGGCGAAAAGAATTTTCGGGATCCTCGTCGGTACCATAAAAGACTGGGCCAAACATATCATCAGGAGTCGGGTAGTGTCACCGAAACCAGTGCAGTGGCGGAACAACCCAAATACGACATGAAGATTGAGTGTATGTCCAACAAGCCCGACGGGAGGTGGTAGATCCCGCCCTCCTTAGTAACCCGCTTCGAGTGAAACTGTTCAAACATTGCGTTTACAGCCGGAAGCCAGGCTGGGGTTTAGATACGCGAAGAATGCTGAGGAGGGATAGGTACACTACCGCCTAGAATTGTGCGCCCGGACACCCGGGTCGACAACCGAATGGGGCAAGAGGGGTTTTACCACGGTCAGAGGCTTTGAATCCCACCAGCGGGTGAAGTTGTCAGTGCATATGGAGAGAAAGGTAAACCCAGAAGAAGAAGAAGAAGAAGAAGAAGAAGATGCGATCGCTGGAACAGGACGTTTATGGCTGGACGTCTCGGAGTCTCTCTCGAAGCCGTCATCAGAGGCAGTTGCAAAAACGGTACCAGGGGCACAAGGTGCGCAGGACTGCTATAGTTGACAGTCTTCGTGTTCATCGTCAAGGCTCGGAAGAGAATCTGGAACTTCAGGCCACTGAGCACCATGTTCCAGCGTTCGATTTTTTTCTTCTTCGAAACTGCTTCCTGGAACTTGCCTGTTCGATCCTATCAGCAATAGGTACAGCATTTCAAATGAGGAAGTACGTCCTCATGATATCCACACGGGAATGACTGAACCGAGCACCCGGGTGGAGAGGATATCCGTGGGACATAGCTGTATCAGTAGACCTTGTTTACTGGGTAAATGAGACGAGTAAGTTTACAAACTATCAGGTTTTTTGGGCACTCAAAAAAACGGATCGGAAGGCAACTAGTTTGGCTGTTACCTGGAGGCCAGGTAGGGAGAGATCGTGGAGGGAAATGAGGTGGCTCGGCAGAGGCATGTGGGCGCAAAAGGAAGATGAAACGAAGCAGAAACAGCACACAATATGGTGTGATTGCCATTGGTAAACAGGATGTTAAGGAGTCAGAGGCCCACGACACACTTGTCTGCGGAGGATTTGGCATAGCACCACGATAGGGGTAATAGTTAGGGGTAGTAACATACAGATGGTATTTTGTCACTCCATTTGTCTCGTACAGGTGGTGAATGCTCCTGAAGCCGCCTCTAACTGGTACCCAACTCTCACCTGTGGCTCATCGTAGCTAGGCTCATCCCAGCGGCCACACCCTGGGAGACCATCACAACCGGCGGGCTAGACCAGGTGAGGGTCTCCGGTGCTGTGTGTGCCTCCACACCCGGAATGTCTGAATCCCGAACTTTCCACCTCCCCCCTCTCTAAACGTCCTACGGTTGGGGCGACAGCAACCCCGTAGGCAGCCCAGGCTAACTCGGGTCGATCTCCCACTAAAACAAAACCGTGACCTATAGTGAGTTCGGCAGCCGTCTAGGATGTCGCAACAGCACTGATTGCCTCCTCGCGGAGGAAGGGGCTAGAAAATGTGCCCTAAACAAATGCTGGTTATCACGTCTTCTGCAGCCGGCCGCGGCTCGCAGATCGCAAAATACGCGGTCGTAAAATTCAAACAAACAACATAAGCCATACCATCCAGGCTTATCAGGTGCGTCCGCTCACACTAGCAGCCTGGAATGTTCGTTCAATTTTAGAAAATCCTAGGAGCAACCGGGCAGAACGAAGGGCGGCGCTAGTCACTCCAGAACTGGTGCGCTACAAGGTGGACTTTGCTGCTCTCAGCGAGCCCTGATTCTCCGAACAGGATCAGCTGGAGGAGGTGGGTGCCGGCTACTCCTTCTTCTGGAGCGGCCGGCCAAAGGCAGAGCGACGCGACGCTGGTGTCGCCTTTGCCATACGGAACGACATCTTTGGACGTCTGCTCTATCTGCCGCAAGGTACCAATGATCGCCTGATGATCCTCCGCCTGTCTCTTCAGGGAGACAAGTTCGCCACCATCATCAGCGCCTACGCTCCTCCAATGACGAGCTCTGTTGCGGCGAAGGACAAATTCTAAGAGGACCTGCGGGCCCTCCTGGTGACTGTGCCAAAGTTAATTGTCCTTGGGGACTTCAACGCCCGCGTCGGAACGGACCACGCTGCCTGGCAGGGAGTGCTGGGTCCCCCCGGTCTCGGCCGCGTGCATGCACCCTCAGTCGCGGTGCTGGCAGCTGCTGGACTATGTTCTCGTCCGGAGGCGAGATCGAAAGGACGTGCTGGTTATCAAGGCGATTCGCGATGCCGATGGTTGGACGGATCACCGCCTCGTCATCTCGAAGGTGAGGCTCCGACTTCAACCCCAAAGAAGGCCCCAAGGTAAGTGACCGTCAGGTAAGTTAAATACTCTTTTTTAAAATTTTCAAGAATAGGGGGGGGACTGTATGCTCCAGATGATAACGCTACCGTGGAGACACGATGGTGTCAAATGTGAAATGTCATTCAGTCCACTGCCCTTGAAGTCCTCGGAGGCGCACGCCGTCAACACCAGGACTGGTTTGACGACATTGACACCGACATCAGTAACTTACTCGCGGAGAAAAATCGAAAAAAACAAAGCTTACGTGGACCTTCAGATTGACGCCACCAAAGCAGCCTTCTTCAGATGCTGGCAGCTTGTACAGCAACGGCTTCGGGAGATGCAGTACGCCTGAATGGTCAGAAAGGCTGAGGAAATTCAGGGGTAGGCGGACCGCTATTAAATTAAAAACTTTTTCAAAGCCATCAAGGCCATCTACGGCCGTAAATCAAGGGGACCGCAACGCTGCTCAGTTCTGACGGCACAACACTGCTGACAGAGTAATCGCAAATTACGAAGCGCTAGGCCTAGCTATTCAGAAGTGTCTTTAATTGCTCATCAACCATCTCCGATGCTGCCATTGACCGGCTCCCTCAATTGGACACGAACAATGACCTGGATCTGCCGACTCCCCTTCCATAAACCATCCCGGCCGTGAAGCAAATTTTCAGCGGTAAAGCACTGGGATTCGACGCAATGCCACTGGAAGTCTACAAGCACGGTGGGCCCCGGCTGATGGCAGAACTCACAACACTCTTCCAGGAGATGTGGCGCCAAGGACAAGTTCTTCAGGATTTTAAAGACACGAACGTCGTCCATATCTACAAGAGGAATAGGAACCGGCAACTCTATGATAACCAGACAAGCATTTCATTGTTCAATCTCGCCGGGACAATCTTTGCCCGTATCCTTCTAAATCGTCTGGACGGTCACCTAGAGCAAGAATTGCTCCCGGAAAGCTAATGTGGCTTACGCCGACACCGCGGAACATCAAACATGATCTTTGCCGCCCGCCAGCTACAAGAGAAGTGCCAGGAGATGCGAACTCACCTATGCACTACCTTCGTGGATCTAGCAAAAGCCTTTGACACGGTGAATCGAGACGGACTGTGGAAAGTCATCCAGAAATTCGGCTGGCCTGAGCGGTTCACGCACATGTTGCGTCAGCTTCATGATGGGATTTCGGCGCGCCTCACCGACAACGGGACCGTATCCAAGGCATTCGCAGTGACCAATGAAGTGAAGCAGGGCTATGTATCGGTCCCCAACCTATTCAGTCTCATGTTCTCGGCTATGCTGATGGACGCCTACCAGGATGAGCAGCCTGGGATCCGCATCGCCTATAGAACTGACGAACACCTTCTCAACAGTCGGCGTATGCATATTTCAACGCGCGTGTCTACAGGTACAGACGATGACTTGCTATTCATGGACGACTGCGCCCTTAACACCATGACGGAGGATGACATGCAAAGGAGCATGGACCTCTTCGCTGCAGGCTGCGCTGATTTTGGATTAACAATCAGTACATCCAAAACGGTTGTCATGCACCAGCCGCCATATATCGCGGAATAAAATGCTCCCGAATCAATGTCGACGGCGCTCAACTCAAAAATGTGGAAACCTTTGCTTATCTGGGAAGTATGCTGTCATTAAACACGAGAATCGATAATGAGGTTGCCCAACGGATCGCCAAAGCCAGTCAGGCCTTCGGCCGGCTGCAAGCCTCCGTGTGAAATCGCCACGTTATTCACCTGAACCCGAAACTGAAGATGTACAAGGCCGTCGTCTTGACGACACTCATTTATGGAGTGGAAACCTGGACCACCTACTCAAACCCACCCAGGAAGCTGAATCATTTCCATCTTATGTGCCTCCGCAGAATACTGAAGCTGAGATGGCAAGACAAGATCCCGGACACGTGGGTCCTGGAGCGGACCGGAATCCTCAGCATACACGCCATGCTGAGGCAAGTGCACCTGCGATGGAGCGGCCACCTGGTGAGAATTGACGACGAACGACTACCCGAGTGACTTTTCTGCGGAGATAACGCTATGGGTGCTTGCTGACAGGGAGGTAAACAACGACGATAGAAGGACACTTTGAAGACATCTCTGAAGGAACTGCGAGTCAACCCGATGATCTGGGGGGACCTAGCTCAGAATATACCGGCATGGAGAAGATCCGTGATGACTGGCTCAGCAATCTACGAGGCCAACCGCATCACCGCTGCTAAGGCCAAACGGGTGGATCAACACTGCCCATGTCCAAGCCCTGTCAACGTGCCCACGCTGCCAACGCACATTCTGCACACAAATCGGCCTGATCGGACATCTTCGAACCCGATGCAACAACAATTCCACAAAGTCAACCTCTGCCGCACTTGCCTCAGAACCCACGATGATGACCATCCCAACCACTGATAACACCTTCAACGAGGCCCCGATGTGCACGATCACTGATACCATCCTCCCCCCTCCGACCTCTGTGCCGATCACGGCAACGAAAACCACTTACCCCACTCGCATCACCTCAGTAGCCACCTCCAACTACATGCCACCTGCTACCTCCAACACCACCACCGCCCTCATTTCCAGTGATAAGGACTCAGTACTAATCTGTCCCGATTGCAATCGCACATTCACCTCACACATCGGCCTGGTCAGTCAGTTGCGAATCCATCGCACAGAGACTGGCGAACTAGTGCCCGGAGCACCAACACACAGCAGAGACCGCCGCCTTCAATGCCCTCACTGCTCACACGCATTCACTCATCACATGGACCTGATCGGTCACATGCACATCCACGAAAGTGGAGTCCACCGCGATGCCAGCATATCTTGTGCACCCATAAACACTTCCCCTATTCCTCCCAGGAGCTCGACTACCAGCAGAGCCACCGCAGACTCAGCACAACCCGACCTATCTTGTCCTTATTGTCACCGCATATGCATATCACGCATCGGACTAGCCGGTCACTTGCGAATCCATCGCACAGAGACCGGCGAACCAGTGCCAACACACCAACATAAACACACCGCACCCGACTCAACTGTCCGCACTGCCCACGCACCTTCACACACCGCATGGGCCTATTAGGTCACATGCGTCTCCATGAAAACCTGCGGTAGAACACCACCGGCTATACCACAACACTGAATCTCTCCTCATCAGCATCTGCACCTCACATGATCACACGCAACACCACAAAAAAACATGCTCTCAGTCTGCATAGATGATTAAGAGGCAAGTATGATCCTCGGCTCTTTCTCCATGTGACTCCATGCGATAAGCGCCATGGGTTGGAAGGTTACCAACAGACAATTACACTCAGACCTCACAGTCAGTCCAATTTGTGTTGTGTGGTGGTTGACTGGTGGTCTGAGAGTCAGACTGCGATGGCTACTTCTTAACATGATCTCGGGCTATCTCACACATGTGAGATGTGAGCCATTCGACCCCCTGTTGTGTGAAATCCTGGTGCTCGTGTTTGGGGGTCAGGTCGTGTACGTAGTACACGTAAACGAGGTCACCAGCCGTTGCACTCGCTTCCGTATCAGACAAATGACCGGTTCGGACGGTGCTCTGATTGTGGGGGTGGAGGAGAGAGTGAGGTCGACAGCTCAGCGCATTTTCCTCACTATAAACAATCTGACGCGCTTGAAAGTACTACAGTGCGCTAAAAGCTGTGGCTTGGAAGGTTGCCAACCGACCGGATAACTCGGACCACGTGGTCAGCCCAGTGTGTGTTTTGTGTGGAGTGGCTGACTGGCAGACTGAGAGTCAGGTTACAATGGCTCCTTCTTAATGCGACCTTTATGGCACACCCACTTCGTGGGATCCGAGCCAGGTGTGGTGGTACGCCCAGGGGCAACTCCGGTCGCGCCAGCCACATGCATCCTCTCCCATCTGCGGTCTTTTTGACTCTGTCATGACACCAGGGCCAGGTAGGGGAGGAGAAGAGAGTGCGGTAGCTGCAGCGCAAGGCTACTATCACTTAAAACTAATCAAAGCGCAATTCACCCTCCCTACACCACCATGGTGAGGAGCATACGGTGGACATATTCGGACTGCAACGATCGAACTGTCGTATAGAATACCCAAATAATCAAAGCAGTTTTTGCTAAGTGTCACATGTTTTAGACAGCCATGTGTACATATATATATTGTGTAGTAGGAAGAAGCCTGAAAGTCAAGCATGCACGTACATCATCACTTTTCATAAGTTGTTTGCAGACGGCCTACATGGCCCAACCTGCATTCACACGTTACGTTCACACCCTCTGACCTAGATTGGTCTTACCGACGACCTCCTTCACCAAGCCGTATTTAGGAACACACTCAAGGACCACAGTTTCGAAGGCTGAATCAAATGATCCTGAAAGCAAGACTGTAACTAGAATAGGATTTTTTGCCATACAAATTTGAAGGTAAATACTCCGTCGGATAACGTGCGCCAAAACGTCGGTCAGTGAAAAATTAAAAAAAAGACTTTGGGACACCGGGCGAGAACTACTGTAAATCTCCATCACTTTGTACTTCATTACTTAGGAAGTTTTGGGATAATGAATGACTTTGCTTTGGGTTATTTAGGCGAATGAACAGCCGGCTTACGACTGCTTTCCGACACAATTAGAACGATGAGGTGTGTGAACTTCAGAAAAAGTGTAATCTTTTCGTAAATGAAAACTGCTTTATGAATCATCCGTCGTTGATAGCCCTCCGAGAAGCATTCGAATGACGGACATGGCTCAAGGTCTTACGGAGTAACTACTACTTGTTATAAAACTTTATTGACAATCAGTCTAACTTAAATGACCAAACTGCACGCAATTACTTCGCATTAAAGGGAAACTTTGTCTTTAATCGGTAGACGTTGGCACGAATAACGCGGCGCGATTAATTTTCGACGTGCATTTTGACACGTAATCGTGCATGGAGCGGTTAAGAAAGGCAACCCGGTGAAAGGTTGTTTTGACAAAGGGTTTTCATTCGAAAACTAGAAAATAATGGACACAACAGTCTGAGTAACTTACAACTCAAAGTTTTTGTAGCAAATAACCACTTTGGTGGGCGCATGATCTTCATCTCAAAAACCTTAACTTGTGATTTCCTCCACACATTAGTATGCTCATCATATTCAACAGACACTCACTCCGCAAATTCTGCCCTACGTGGAGGGCAGAATGTGGCAGGAATCAACTCTTTTAGCGAAGGACTAAAAACATATTAAGACATGCTAAGTAAAAACTGATACCAACGCATGGGAGACCAGAAAATCTGCAAATATGTTGCTGGCTCGATCGTCACAAACAGCGTGATCCAGTGGTAGTGAATGGAGCGGGAATTTGCTTGTAGTGAAGTAGCCATGCTCTTCGTCCACCTCAGTTTAGTTGCAGACACCTTCCGCGTTCGGATGCGAAAGAAGTCCAAAAACCCAAAGGTGAACGTGAGCGTAGCAATTGACGAAGTCATACGACCATATGACTACTCTGTTCCTCCATGCCATGTACTGACTACACCCAATAGACATGTTCCTAACGTAAGCGAGATGTGCACATTCCTATATATAACGTTTCACTCGTAATATGGACGTTCAAAACCACCATCACATGCGTCTTTCACGAGTTTTGTGCGATATGATGCTGTTAATTGAGATGCATCCACTTCCCATTAAGATCACGTGAAGCCTAACTAATAAGATTAAAAAGATTAGGCAAAACTGATTTATGCAGGTAGGATGAAGCTTTGTAACTGCTGAATTTCAGACTCCAGGCATTGGTGTACCGGTCACAGTGCGATAAATCCACAAGCGACCGACCAGACCGATTTGTAATTCGATTTTGCGGTCACAATGCGGACATGTTGGAGGTAGAGCCAACGCGGTGATCGGGGAGAGGGTTGCAGAATTTTCCTCATCGGTGATGTTGAGTGTGATGGGGTTTGGTGAGGTAGAGGCACTGCACTGGGTCCAGAGATTCCAAAGAGGTAGCTGTGTACCGGCAGCGTGATTGTAGTGACAAGAATAAGTTCTTGCGTGTAGTCTTGCTAGTCTGTTGTTTCATCTACGATGCCACTACTCGGTTGGCTTCGAACATGGCTGATGCAGTTTTCTACGGCAATGCACCAAGCCTGTCGATTTCGAGTGAGACGCTCCAGGTAATTTGACTGAGTTGTTGGTGCTTCGATGAGGTCTTCGGAATGCTCTTCTGTTAACGATTTTCTTCCTAAGCTGCGAGCGCATGTAGTATGGTAACTGTATAATAACCGGGAGTTCATCAATCCTCATAACGACGAGGCCACTTTACCGCAATTGCAATCGCATCAGCATGGCTTGGGCAAAGTGGAAGCCGGTTCTTCCCAAGACATCAACATTTCCTGCCACTACACCTTTAGTAGTCGAAAAATGCGTTGAAGGTGAAAATAATCAAACTTCCTTGTTTGGCTTTCTTAAACGGTTCATTCCTCTGAACCCCAATAAGATGACAGTTCGACCGTCGATTCCGAAGAGTTCCGTCGTTTGTCTATGGCAATGTTGGTACAGGGACGGTGACTTGTGCGTGAACGAGCTTATAATGACAGTAGACTTGCGTAGCATCTACTCCACTCGTTCCTCCTCTTCCATCTGAGCCTGAATCATAACAAAGTCAAGAAAACCAGAGGTGAAAGAGGGTGTAGGTGGTTGGCGCGGCGGGAACCCATACCTATAGGTGCAACCGAACCGGTTCGGACCCCGCTGATTGAAAGTCCCATAGAGGCCATATTAAGAAATAGCCACCCCAGTATAACTCTCAGGCCACCAGTCAGACGTTCCGCATCAAATCACACTGCACTGACTGCGAGGTCTGACTTGAATCCTCAGTGAGCAACCCTCCAAGCCACGGTTTTTGGCGCATGATTATGTTCCCAAACGCCTCAGATTGCTTAAAGGGAGTAATATATGCTGAGACAGTCTGCCTCACCCCTCTCTCGCTCTCCTTTTCCTTGCATCAATCGATTGTCCGCGCTGGTCAACCAACTGATGCATATATTGGGAGAGATGGCTGACAGAGCTGAAAACAAACCGTCTGCGCGTGCCACACGCGATCTCTCTTTTACACCACACGAAAGGATTTCGCATTAAGGGGGTATACTGCTCGCATCTCAATGCAGTAGAGAGGCCAAATGGAGAGGGAGCCGAGGAACTCACATCCCACCTAGTCCGTGCCTGCGGTGTGTGATGGCCGTAGCGGTTTAGTTTGGTGCATGCACTGATGAGAAAATGTGTGGTAAGGTGTTTAGTCTGCGGCGTATTGCTGCTGGTTTTATATGGACGGAAGTCAGAGCAACAGCTTTGTACATAG
This sequence comes from Schistocephalus solidus, assembly GCA_017591395.1. Lineage (NCBI taxonomy): Eukaryota > Metazoa > Platyhelminthes > Cestoda > Diphyllobothriidea > Diphyllobothriidae > Schistocephalus > Schistocephalus solidus. The sequence continues at coordinate 12,467 of WEDG01002576.1, read as the reverse complement.
TCAGCATCCTGTTGGGGGAGGATGCCTTGGTGATTCCAAACGGAGTGCTGTAGCCAGCCGAAGGCCTGATTGGCTTCGTTGACCCGACTTGTAATTTCGCTGTCGGTTTTGATATCTAAGTAAGTTGAACGCCCATGAATCTACATATTTCAGTTATCTTTGTTTGAAGATGTCGCCGAGATCCGCGAAGTCTATGCTTCATCGAGCCAGTTCCTGGATGAACACCGTTGTGCACTCTTCCAGATGTTTTGTCATTGAATGACTTAAACGGAAACGAATATTCCAGGCTTCTAGAATGAGTAGAAACACTCTGACAGAGCCACGAAGACTTAGATGGCGGTCGTTGTTTCTTGTATTGTTTTGCCTGCGTGCTTTGCATCCACAAGCCGCGCTTAGCCATCTGACAATGTGGTTAAGCAAAATTTATTTACTGCGCATTATCTCATTGCATCCACCAGACAGGTATGAGTATTTTTCCTCAAATAGAACATTCTGTTCTTCACAGTCAGTTTCTCAAATTAACTGCGGTGAGGACTGCGGTTTAGTTGGAGGACAAACCGAAGTACCCCGTGCCACCTACTGAACGTTTCTCTATGGGGAGGATGAGAGTGTAAGGGCAGGGATTATTGGACCTGGGGACTTATACCGGTCAGATCTCCTAATGCCAATTAGTCCACAGATGAACATCGGTTATCGAAGCGAGGGAATCATGTTGGATATCACTTCTTGGCACCACAAATTAAAGCTGACTGCTAGCGAAGGGTCATGCTGAACGAGCAACGCGTGCAACAAGGCTCAGAGAACGACCAATCGCTGTGTATGCCCTCACAAAAACTCCTTATTCCGCTGATAACACCTAAAAACTTATGTGTAAAAGAGTGTGCCAGAGTAGGCTAATGATTGTGCTTGCCGGTATTTCGTCAACAAGTTTCGTGATGCCATAATGAAGAGCAGACCCGTCAGGTCATATAAGTGGCTCAAACCATAGATCAAACATCCGCTCCGACCGTTTATTGTTCCCAAGAGCGACTGAAACTCATAATTTGCAAATGTAGAGCAATTTCAAACGAATGGAAGTTACAATGAAATTACTGCCCGTTTGCAATATAAACTTCGTGCCCAAGGCATAAGTGAGATAACGAAGGGAACTATTAGGTGGTGGATTGAAAGAAAGCTACAACAACCGATGGAATCCAGCAGAAAATGGCCCAGTAACTTGCGCGGCAAGACCAGCGTAAATGCAAAGTCAGAATCACATGACCCAAGATCCCATGTTGCGTACGCAAATAGAAAGCTCGCACTATACCATACCCCCTGCATCCGAGGGGAATGATTTCTAGTCACTGAGACAGGCCTAGGCAGCCTTACGATGATCTAACGCATTCACTCAAATTTGCAGTTGGAAAATCAGGTTAGCGTTTAGCATGGAAGGCGCCGGGTTTAGGGAAGGCAGTAACTGCGACAACTGCAAAATTTATAGACTACGACGATATTTACTTGCTTGAATTAGTACTGATGGTGATATTCAGGCATTAAGGAAGATGGATTCCCCATTAGCTTACCTGCTAACTTGTCACTCATCCACGGATGGCATGTGGTCGCACGGGCTCCGGCAAAGGCTGTCAAATAAGCAAGCCCTCAAGAATAATCAGTCATGGATCAGAAGCAAAGATGCTGCTAGGATGCAAATGTATGAGGCCTGGCAAAGCAACTGCCTTATAAAGGTCCGCAAAGCCTAATGTGACACCGTGACTTAGAAACCTTGAACCATAAGTAGATAAGCTTTCTTGCCACCGCTGTTTGAGATCGTGAGCCAAAGCGCTATAGAGAGCAACCTCAAACAAGCAATCCGAATGACTGTTGGAGACGCACCTATATACAAGATTCCCACGAAACCTCATGATGTCTGATTGGAGGATTATGATCCATGCTAAAGTATCTGTGGTAACAGACACGCTCTACGAACAGTCGCCTTATTCGCAACCTTCGGGTTTGGTGCTCAATGCGACAAGATGATGCGGAATTTCGCTAAACATTAGCGACTGTTGGTCTCTAACAAGTGCTCAGAGCATCGGTACGAGCATTTACTGACCTGACATTCAAATGGCGACCAAACGGAGAGATTGTCCTTTCCTGTAGTCGGTTGCAGGTTCCACAGATAGGCTACTTTTGACAGGACGATGTGTTGTACCAAATAGCAGGGTACATGAGTTAAACAATATTTTCGTTTGGTGCTTCTACTATGACCGCAAAGCCCTGCTGGCTTGATATTCGAACGAAATTACTGTGGTTAGTCAGAGTGATTACATTCTAATCGGTTCAGGCTTCGGCAGCTCGATGTGTGCTGCTGAAACTGTTAACGCCCGTGTGTCGGATTATGCTGTCATTTGCACTCGCCCGAAAGTGCACCTCTCATCCGCACGACAATTGCCGCGTGCAAGATGCCTGAATGCTGCGAAGGTAAAATAACGCGGCACTGTCGGTGCCCTGCGAATAAAATTCCACACCGTTTTACAACCCGAGTCGATTAAGGCAGTAACCAATGGTCATCATTGAAGTACTCTCTCGGTGAGGCAACTGAGAAAATTTTCCGATTCACCCACGAGACCCAACGGTGACCGCATCAGCTGAAGAACCTTGCAGTTGTCTGCCCTGACGGCTCGAACCAGGACCACCAACCAGTATTCCTTTCGGGAAATGACCGTAAAATCGGCTAGGGGTGACTGGAAATATGCATTAGCTAAAATAGCGAGCGCTATGCAGTAGATATCAGTGGTATCTGGAAACTTCAACACTTTATATGCCAAGTGGTAGACCCGACGCAGTCTGTTTGCGATGTGACTGGAGGCTTTATTGCTGAAAAATAGACGAAAGTCGAGTGCTGACATGAACATCTCGACCCCACCTCTCAATTTCGATTACCAATCCCTGAAGCTTTCGTTCTTCCCTACGGCGGAGTTTTGTCCAACTCTAGCCAGTGCAATATCATTAAACGCCCCCTTCGTATAGCGAAATCGCCGATGCCCCATCGATGTTGTATTGATTTTCGAAGTTACCATTTTCAGGGGATTTTAAAGTGCGAGTGGCTCGAGGCCGAAACCCAACCAAGCCGGGTTGCGAGCTGGGCGTGCGAACCAGGTATTTACATTGAGGGCGCATTCTTAAATTTCGCCATGGATGCCAGCACCCGACAGCCGTTTGCTCCGTTGATTCCGTCCATCGTGAGACGCCGTGAACATCGGCTGATTGGCACTGACTACACCGACGAAATGGACCCGCAGGCCGTTATGTAACGGGTGAGTCAAGTCGCTAGATCAGTGGGTTTATTCATGAACGCTGAGAAGACAAAGGTGTTTTCGAGCTGCATCCTTGACCCGAAGGAACTCCCCGATGCGAGGTTGCTGTAAACTGCACTGAGTAATGACGATATCATCCCCCGAAACCAGTGCTGCTCCGAGGCTTTTCACGATCCCCAGAAAGTACCTCAGGACATGATGCGGTATCTCCATCGCCACAAAATTGCCCGTGTACTACGTATCTGTCATGTCAGTCCAACTATACTATTGCTACTACTGGGCTGTGCACGCGGCAGTAAGCTAGAACTGGAAGTTTGACAAGTGCCCGAGAATCATCCTTTGGTTTGGATAATTGATTTGGTTTCGACTATCACAGTTCGATCGAGACAATGTTAGATAAGACAGAATTAGGGTTGAGCAAAAGATCGAAAGCTACAATTGCACGACGGGTCTGAGCAAAGGCCTCCCTTGTTTTTTTTGGGAATGGATTATCTGTATATGCTACTAGTTGCTATGCGACTGCCTGTGAGGGCTCTAGATTGAGCCCCAAGGCACAACAGGACGAGCATGTCCCGTAACTTGATTGGTGAGCACCACTTCATCATGATTGATATTCCCGATCAAAGCCGACAAGACAACGGGCCCGTGGCTCCTTTACGGAGCGATCAACTAAATGACAAAAAATCCCAGGTTCGATACTCAGGTGCCTCACAATCGGGATTGGGTATTACTGGCTGATGACGGCTACTAAGACAGAAATGGTCATTCCAGTCTTACTTAACTTTTTTTGGTACTTAGTTATCTACAAGACTTACACTAAGGGATAAGAATACTTGTGCAAACTGAGACCATAACGTTCGACCGGATCTTCAGATCGAGAAGTACAGAGGTCACGGATGTCAGACTACAAAGTAACCAAAGTGCTGCCAGGGCGTTGATTTTGCCCACTGAAATAAATGTCACGATGAAGTTAGCAGGGCAAGAGGTTGAAAAGGAAAAGTGTGGACTAGCCGTCGTCTGTTGTCAGCCATGAGGAAGCCCACGTGAAAAGGTTTGTACCAGTGGAAAAAAACGTGATTTTTCTGCCCTCTCCAAACACGGCCGAAAATATAAGACAAGACAACTATTTCACGACAATAATTCAATTTGCCAGATGTTAACCTTGATAACTATAGCGTGTTGCCTCTCCCTCTTCCACCAGCTCGTGCAGACTCGAGATCCCGGTACCTGCACCCAATAGCTTGTCGACGAGTAATCAGGGCTGGTCTAATTTACAATTAAAGTGATAAGTGGAGTGTGTGTACCCCGTCCAGAAGTGCTCGGGAAGAAGCAGTGAAGACAGTTACTGGTAGCGCACAGACCCCTCCATGTGATCGTCTGCATAAAAAAGTTCATTATCTGCACAGAATCTATATCAACGAGAAGAGTTCGCCAAGCAGATGAGGCATGAAAATTATAACTTCCGGAAAAGCAGCCAGTAGTTGAAAAACAACAGATAGACAAGGTCCGTATGCAACGACGGTGTAAACCGAATTTTACGTAAGAGAACAAATAGATTCCAACGATTCTGCACATATGCCAGAGGTAACTACTGGCCTTAAAAGACAAAACCTGACCAGGACCACGTATTATCTATGAAGGAAGTCATACTGAAGACGTCAATAAGACAAATTCCTTACCGTCTGAATGAAAGAGAACCCGAACCACAAGGCAGAAACCTCCCACAATCTAGGAACGTGATTGGGGCGAATAGGTTTGCCATAATAACGCTCCAGTGTAAGTCTACACAACTAATAGTTTGCCATTTGAATTGTGGATAGGACCAGTAGCCCTGCAGGACGATGCAGAAGCAGAAAGATCCAAAAATTTCTGATGTTAAAGAAAAAAAGTTGGCCAGATTCAAACTGCAGAAGGACAGTTTCACGAATCCAGTTTGCCAGAGTAGGTGTACCAATCCACAATCTTATGCATTTGAGTCTAATTATCCCAGTATATAAATAGGTGGAACACGTGATTAGGCGCTCTAACATGAAATGATCGCATTAAATAAAACCCAAATCTACCTTCATAAGGTATCCACGATGACGAAAACCGACAACATTTTAAGGACAGTTCGAAGGTTTCCAGTAGGTTCTTTATTAAGGGAAGGCTATCGAAGATAAAATGCTTGCAAATTCAAATGGAAATGAGCATTTCCGATTCGGCGTGTTAAAGCTAGGAAGTACGGGCAAAAACAATAGCGCTACTTCCTTTTCGTTCTCGTGCATTTGCGAAGACCGAAGGATAGGAGGGGAAGCGCAACAGCATGGAACGACGGGAAATTCACAGGAAGGTAGGAGTGTTGAAGAGGAAAAGGGGTGTGGTTCACATTATCAAGAAGTATTCGTCAATTTTCGAAAGCCTTTCGGCAACCCGCTGACATCGAGCACGAAGGGCTTCAGTTAACGCAGTTACGTCGGAGGACACCTTTTCCAGGCGACTTTCAACGGAAGAAAACCTAAGGTCAACTAGATTGGAGGGATTGAAAAGATCAAACGACGATAAGACTGAAAGCAGTGCCGGAGTGGAACGCGCTGACTGAATACTTCCACCTGTAGAGGCAGCAAAAGAGCCCGATGCCCGAGGCACGTGGACGCGGGGTTCCGGGGAGACGGCTCGAGCCACAAGGGGCCCAACAAAGCCCCTCAGATTAAGGGATTTCACGCAGTCAAGGAGCGAAAGACTGGAAGGTCGACCGAGTCGCTTGGGCTGGGTGGGAAGGCGTTCGGGAGTTAGAGGTACTTTTAGTGGATTGAATTGCTTGACCGAACTCATAAAGTTGTCGGAACGATTTTCTGCCACCCAAAGAAGGGCTTCGCGACCCTGAGAACAAGTGTAGAGCATGAGAGTAATGAAAATATGTCTGTTTATAAAAAATCATAATAGGTAGTAGGATTACCTGGTGGTAAACGAATAAAAGGCGAAAGATTTCAAAAGAGAACCTGTAGCTCTTACATATAAACATCCATAGATACGCAAATGAGGACAGACAGACCGTTTCAGACGAATAAAATGTGGTCGTTGGAACAAGGTTATTAGTCTGATGTTTCAGAGTTCCATTCGAACCCATCATCATATACGGTCGCCGACAAAAGAGTGCAGTATTTATAGGACGCAGTTACCGAGTACCCACATACCTAATCCAATTAACAGCTCTCGCGTTCAGCACCGGTGATTGTAGCTGATGCGATGGTCGATTACTAACTCACGTCCGAGTCGTTAATTATCAAAATTGCATCACCGTTCTTGGCATGCCGAGCACTCCTTGAACATCAAGTACCCTTATCTGAGACTGCCTCCTACGATGGGTTCGAATAAGGACCTGAAACGTCAACCAATAAACTTCTTGTACCAGCGGGCGCACCTTCTGAAAAGCTGCCTGGAAGTCGCCTCTTTGCTTCTATCAGCAAACCATCTTCGCCTAAAACTCTGGGCCTCCATGGTCGTGCAAGGTTTAGAAAGGATCAAACGACTTACCAATTTCGAATTCTTTTTGCTCACTGAGAGGGCCGGGTAAGCAACGAGAGAGAAGGCATCCACTGTGACGGTGTGCCGGACGACAGTCCTAAAATGGAAAGCAGACACGTTTGATTTTGTGCGTACTGCAAGGTTAAATTTTACTGTGTATGCTGACACCTTAATTCCTACGATGGGAGTATTACTGAAGAACTAACCATGCAAAATACTACTTTCAAGTCGAAATATGCGAAGATACGACGGCAAATACGGCATCCCACACGTCTTATAAGGCAAATCCTACACAGCGCACCATAGACCCTGAAGACGGACAGTTGGGCTCTACATCTCAAACAGTGGACAGTAAATGCACCCATCCCAGTACATCCCTTTTTCATTTAAGAATGCTGTGCGCAATGCCATTTTCGAAAGGATCCTGGCTTAAAAGATAATAATAATAATAAGCAGTCTGGTGTGAAATTTGGAACTAGTAACGTTAACTAACCCGCACATACATGACAGTTTGACGAGAGGAAACAAAATAAAGAGATCTGGAAGGAGTTTACGAAAGAGGTGGAAAATAAGAATGGCACTTCAGAACGTCTACATACGCGGGCCTCTATTGGCGGATAGCTCCAATCCAAACCAGATAGGACTCATTGGTGCATCGACTGCACGGACTGATGCAGGTGAAATATGAAAGGTTAACACCAATGAGCTGTGGGCAATCATAATTGGGTCAATTTTCAGCATCTTTGCACAAAAGTGATCGATAGTTGACTATCGGAAATAGATGCTTGATACAGGTCCCCGTACAGAGAATCAAAGGCATTTTCTTCACAACGTGTTCCGTTTTTAGAATTAATTCATGAAAAAGGGGTCTGAATAGTGGATGGAACGTTGCCTATGTATACGCAAGTCGAGTTTGGGTCAAAAAATATCGGTTCAGTCTGCGAACAACAAATGAAAAGTCCGAGACGAAGTTTGTCTATCCTATTGTCCGGATAGATGTAGGATCAACGCATGTTTGTAGTGGAAAGTAAACGAACAGTACGGGTGAGATTGTGCGTCTAAATCTATATGGTATTGACGAAGATTATTTTCACGTACTGTGAGGATACAAGTACCGATCAGTGCAGGACTCGAGGAGGAGTTGACAACGTGGATCCTAACTAAGCAAACGAGATAAGAACCTTACCGTAACCGGCTCAATCGCCAGACAACACACAAGGCAGTATCGGAGACGATAAAGTTTTTTTATCAGATCAGCAGGCTTGAAAGTTGCTTTCATCTAAATATGAAATGAAATACCAGTTACATCCACTAACTAGTTAGACAAAATTACGTCATGGAGGATTGGTCAGCTGATAGAGTAAGACGGTGAAAATATGATTTTCCAAAGTGAAATATACCAGTGGGCATCGAATTCTTCATTCAGGTTTTGCTTTTGGAATGACATACAAGCGTTTTATTAAGAAGACAAATTTGGGGCATGAATTGAACCCAGTTTGAGGAGGATGAGATTTTATGGTGGCATGCATAGTCTTGGACGCGTTTGGGAACCAAGTGGATGGTGGGTATTGAGCAGCATGCTGTGAGACCGCTTTAAGACTCGGCGAAAAAAATAAGTACTCAGGTAAACTTCGATAACGATCTGAGAAAGCAGGACCGTTCGCAAAAGACTGCACATGCCGAGCTTCTGCTTTCAGTTTTAAGGGAAATCCACTCACGAGTGGATTGACGAGTAAGACAGGTAAAAATTAGGCAATTGGAGAAGTTAATAAGTGGCCTATAGGATTAGAAGCTAAAAGTATGATTTAGGGAGCAGTACTAAAAAAAACATTTCAGGCCAATATAGCGCTATAATATAAAAAAATATCTAGCCCCATAGTTAGCGTACTAGGAGTTTCCAGAAAACAAAAGGGGGTGTAAGGGCATGATAAAGGTGCGATTAGGCTGCGGACGATCGGAGTACCTGCGAAACGCGAAAAAAGTGCAGTTAACTGCAACTTTTCACAATGCCCTGAATGAATTACGGATTCTTCATTTCTAGTCAGACAGGTTGCTTTACCAACTGGGTGCTGAAAGCAACCGTTTCAAATACCTGATCTAAGTAAAGTGGCCACGATTGGCTTATGTAGACATGAAAAACCAAATAACATGAGGAAAATTGTCAGTGATAGAGGGTGCCAACCGATAGCATTAGGGGACACACTCGTCCCGTTATGCCTTGGGGCTCAATCTAAAGCCCCACCAGCAGCCACACAGCTGCTATTTATATAAGAAGGGAGACTGGAATGGCCCTTTCGGACCTATTAGTTGTTGTCAGCCAGCCATAGCCTACGGAGGAGTCCATGGCTCTATGGTTAGGACGTTCGATTTCTAACCAAACCAACTTGGTCAACAAAAACTAACAGGTTGGGTTCTTTCAAAAGTAAAATTCACGCCAACTTCAGCGACGAATGGGACGGAGTATAAAAGATTTAGAATTTGGTCGGCTATTGGGGTTCACCGGATATTCCTGAACGCGAACTTTTAGATAAGAAACAGTGCCTTCTGCCATGACACTAGTTTGAAATGCATGTATAGACAGTAAGTCGTCCAGAAACTCATCGCGCATAACTGAATTCGTGTATGGTGTGTTCCAATTCTGACATTCCGGACGAGATCTAACCCGATCAGTTATTTCGGAGAAAACATACACGGGGAGGTACGTTATACACCTGTTTGAAAAGCTTGGCCATCCTTCCAGGAAGGAAAGTTCTGCGATAATTTGACTAAAAAAGTAGCCAGTTAGGGTTCAACTATAGTTCGTAGGGTCGCTTGATGGCTTTTGATAGACAGAACCAGAAAAGGTGGCCAGTTGGTTCATTAGATTGTCTCGAGTAACATTTCGGTTTGTTGGGATTTAACCACCAAAAATTGAAGGTAAGGAAACGTATCGAACGTGGAAGTGCTGTCATCACGATTGGTAGCATTTCCTAATAGTCTGTGGACCAACGTCCGCACCGTACCTGTGAGCCACGATTACTTATCAAAATCACTACGCCTATTTCGCGGCTAGCCTTCACTGGATACTGATCTACTATCCCTCGGAAGCGGACATGTGCAGTTGCTCTCTGCAAGCTGACCGCGTAGATAGTTAGCACAAGCTAGAATCCCTAGGTAGATATAAACAACCGTTCATTTCGCAGAACTCGTTGACGAATTAAAGCGCAGACAAGCCTTAGAGTGCCCTAAGACAACGGCCACAAAGATAGTGAGCGAAGTGCAAGCAGTACTAGTTCGGACGAGTGGTTTAAACATATATTGTTGTTTTTAAGATGCCCTGCTCTCAACAGACGCTTTCACAAAATACATTTTAGGTATTTGTTCAGCAATACTTAAATGAAGATAGGCTTTTTTTCAGGAAGTTTACTGTACTTCTAGATCATGCAGTTTCAAAATACTACATTAGGAATCTGGTACGCTATAGGTAGGCGGTGTGGAGATTTAAACACAACTGGCTGACAGTCCCAAGTTAAGGACGCCCGTTTCAAGCATATGCGACAAGAATTTCTGGGTTACCTTGATCTGGACAAAAAGTTGGATATTTGCTGTGTAAAGTCAATCATGCTGGCAACATGGGTGCCTAAGCGCCAAAGTGGGCTATCCAAAGTGCGTGGTACTGCGGAAGAATGAGGTCAACCTGTATTGGTAGCCAAAACAAATTATCTCCTATGATAGACGGTCGACAGCCTGGAGAAGTGGGTAGTATTTAACGGCGTCGGGTTAAGTGAATGCCAGATCCAGATAAAGTTAACGATATCATCATCAAAATCTACGATATTCACGGGGTTTTGCAGATTCGACCCTGCCCGTCGCCTGTAGCACCGCTAATCACCAGGCCGTGCGTGTTACTCACGAAGCAGTTGGCAACGAAAACCAAAACTGTAACAGATAAAATAACCGTTCAAACTCTATTGGAGCTTCTGTGTATTTAGACATGATCTTCCCTTCTCAAACTCGGTTTTACCCCTAAAATATAGATGGTAAACCAACTGCAGACAGAATTGGTGGCAAAAAACAAAACTACCCGAAGTTTTGCCTTTAAAGACTACAGTTTGAAGAAATCACGGTCAACTTAGTATTATTTTGTTTTCTGGGCCACAAAAAACAATATTCATAATATGGTTGGTACTCACCATTCTTTGTTCTGGGGGTGGACTTTATATTCTAACCTCTCATAGGCCTTCAGCACACCACGAAGATCTATATTATTCGACTCCAGGAGCATATATTGTTTGCGAGGATTTATTGTGGTAGACTCTATGGCCTTAAGTTCTCCAGCATTGGAAAACATGGGCCAAGAAGAGTTGAATAGCTTAGTTGTGCGCAATGTTTCACCATCAGGAGCAATCTCTCGGGAAATGACATCGATTGACAAAACATTTGGATTGAACGGGTTGGGGTACTTGACTTGTGCTGCACGCATAACATCTGTCCATGGCTTGCTGGCAAAAAAGAAGTTAGTCGAACAGAATAAAACCTACTGGAGAACGAACTCCCCCTCCCAGGTGTACGGCGAAGCAACCATCCCCGTAATTTTAAAAGTGCCGCTCATCACGCGCAGTGCCTCAGATGATCAGGTTTCACTACACTGACTCAAAAGGAAGGATAATTTATTCTTTTGTCGAAAATCATAGCACATCTGCAATTGAATGTAAAATTTTGGGGTTCTTGTAGGTAACTTTTACAGGGCCATTTTTACCGTGAGATGCAATCAGCTTACTTTCTTGCTGAAGACAGGGAACTATAGGCAGCTTACTCAAGAGCCTTGGAATTTTAGCTCTCTTTTTTCACAAATCAAGGAGTCCGACAGAAGGAAAGTCTCGGCCTCTTAAACCTACGGGTTCTGACGAATAGTAGCTTATTCTGATTTCCCATACTCATGAATAGATAAATTTAATACTAGTTACGGCAGAGAAGGAGGGGCGCTCTAAAAGCCTTTATAAATTGGTTACGGCCAAAGTACGAGGAAAACTATTGTGGCGGTTTTCAAACGCTAGCCTCCAAGTTAAATCAACTGGAGGAAGAAATCAGGATTATGAAGAATTTTATCTAACAGACCCTCGTTTCAGAGGATCGATTGCCAGCATCAACGCACAGGATAACACGGAGTAGAGCACGAGGCAACCTACACAACAAATCCCCAAATATTTAAAATTTGGTATCTAAGATACCAGTCAAGAGTAGTGACGCAGAGCCTCCAGCAACACTTAATAATAGGAAAGAGGCGAAAGGTAAAACCACAGGGATGGGTACCAAAAATCCGAAGGGGATGATGTCAAACTCGCCAGAAAAGCAATCGAAGGTACAAAATGAAATTGATAAAAATATACCAATGAACGAGCTCAACAAAACACTGCAGATAAAGATTAACGAAAATAGTTTCCAGGCCACGCGCGCTTCATCAGAGGCAAATATAGAGGAGCTGTTGTCCACTGAATGGATGACACAAAGTGGACCCACAACGGTAGTACCTCTCCAAGCCAAAGACGTTGAAGCCAGTATTTGGTAAGCCCTTACATTAGCCAGGCAAATTTTTCATCAGAACCCCCTGGAAAGAGGTGCTGTCGACAGGTCACAATGCATAATCGTCCATGGGCTTCTCGAATTAACCAACGAAAACCCCAG